>JAHNEJ010000861.1:0-128035 GCA_022559845.1 Amorphophallus konjac
TCATGTGCCCCTGGGAATGGGGTGTATCTTTGTTGCTTGTTGTGCCCCCAGAGGGAGGTGCCTTTCTCTTCATGTGCGCCGGGCACCGGGTGTATCTTTGCTTTTTTTTTATATGCCCTCGAGAGGGATTCTTCTTCTTCTGCCCCGACATGTTGGGGAATGTCTGCTTCTTGTGCCCCTAAAGTGGGGTGGATTCTCGACGGCTCCTGTGCCCCCGTTGGTGGGGTGTATGCTTCTTCTTCAGATTCCCCTAAGGCGGGGTGCATTCTTTGTTGCTTCATGTACCCCCGAGTCGGGGTGGATTCTCTTCATGTGCCCCCATGGCAGGGTGTACTCTCTTTATGTGTCCCCAGGAGTGGGGTGTGATTTGCTTCCTGTGCACCCAAGCAGGGTGTATCGCTGCTTGTAATGTCCCCCGAGGCGGGGTATCCTTCTTCTTCAAATACCCCTAAGCCGGGGCGTATTCTTTATGGCTTCTATGCCCCCATAGCGGGGTGTGTTTCTTCTTCAAATACCCCTAAGATGGGGTGGACTCTTTTCTTCTTATACTCCCAAGGCATGATGTAGCTTCTTCAAATGCCCCTGAGCTGAGGCGTGTTCTTTACGGCTTCTATGCCCCCAGGCGGGGCATATTTCTTCTTCAAATACCCCTAGGCCGGGGTGTATTCTTGCTGCTTCTCATGATCCCGAGGCGGGATGTGACTTCTTCAAATGCCCTTAAGCCGGGGCGTATTCTTCATGACTTCTATGCCCCCTGGCGGGGTATGTTTCTTCTTCAAATGCCCCTAAGCCAGGGTGCGTTCTTATACTCTTTTTTTTTTTTGCCCCTCAGGGCGAGGCGCATTCCTCTCCATATGCCCCTAGCATGGGGTGTGCTTTTGTTTCTTATGCCCCCAGGCCGGGGTACGTTCCTTCTTCATATACCCATAAGCCAGGGTGAGTTTCTCTTTTTGTGTCCTCAGGCCGGGGTGAATTCTTTTCTTCTTATGCCCCCATGGCGGGGTATGTTTCTTGCTTCAGGTGCCCCCATATCGGGGTCTATTTCCCCTTCAAATGCCCCTAAGCCGGGGTGCAGCTCTATTTCTTCTTACGTCCCCAGGTCGGGGCGGATTCTCCTTCAAATGCCCCGAAGCCGGGGTGTAGCTTTTGCTTTGTGTGCCCCTCAGTCGGGGCGGATTCTCTTCATGTGCCCCTGGGAATGGGGTGTATTTCTTTTTTGCCTCCTATGCCCCCGTAGCAGGGTATATATCTTCTTCTCATCCCCCATGGCGGGGTATGTGCATGCTCTCTTCGGGAGTGGTGGCCATGCTTGGCCTCATTGCTGTAAAGCATTCCCCACAGCGGGCAACCATTCACCAAGCTATAATTATGGCTCGTTGGGTCTTTTAAAAACCACTCGGGGGCCGTTTTGTGCCGGATGGAGGTAGCAGGAAGGAGGAACGAGCGGGGTCATTGCACCGCGGACTCGGGACCTCCTAGAGTCGGGCGGGATGCCAGGTTTCTTCTTGCTCTTTCAGTCGGTGATGCTGGCCAACTTTTCTTCCTTTCTTCTTTATTTCTCCCCCTTTTTGTATGATTGACCAGGGTGGAGGTGCAGGAGAGCGCTCACCCCCTCAGGGAGGGGATGAGTGGTTCGCTCCACCGCATCAACCCCACAATGGTAATCTTAATTCAGCACGGGTCTCGACGGGCGTGGCCGTGCAGCCCTCTCTCGCCGACTCTTTCTCTTCTTTTTTTTTGCTTCTTTCTTTCTCTTTTTCTTCTTTCTTCTTTCTCTTTTCTTCTCTTCTTCTTTTCTTCTTTTCTTCTTTTCTTCCCTTTCTTCTTGAGGAAAATGGGAGGGTTTGATTTCCCCTCCCTTCTCTTCTCTTCCCCTTTTTATAACAGCCCCCATGATTCCTAGAAGCCGCATATGCTTCGAAGCAGCGTCCTCGATGCCACGAAGGCAGTTGCACCGAGTCTGGCTTCTCTTTTTTTTTATAGGACTGGCGGAGACAGCACCTGCAATTCATCAAAGTAGGCAAACATCGTTTATTAGGGGGCTATGAGGCCCTGAATCCCGGCGAAGAGATGAAGGGTGGTTTAGTCCCACCGGGCGTGCCAGACTTGTGGACGCACTAAAATTCGCTTGTTCATGTGGTTCGTCTATTAAGTGCGTGGGCGTGCCAGTCACTGAGTGACAATTTATTCGGGCTCCGAAGAGCCCATGGTGCGCTCGATCTGACTTCGTCAGACGATTGTGTGGTTCGTGTCGGGACCAAAACCCGCCGCGCCATAAAGGTTACAGCGTCATTTACATCCCCCATACGAGGGAACACCCTTGATTAATCGCCGAGATTCAGGGCCTCATGGCCAAGAAATTAATTGCATAAAAGGTCTATTAGGAGGTATTGAAATCCTCGCACGAAGGCGGGAAGAAAACCATTCGAGATCATGTCGGTCATGTGCTGACCATTTAATGTTCGGACGAGTGTCCGTCTCGGGAAAAGCGCGATCGTCGCGGGAAGACCGGAGCATATGTATGCCAGGATATGGCAATTTACTGTTCAGAAGAACGGAAAATGTTTGGCTAAACCTCGGTTAGAGCGGTCGGAAACCGGTAAATCTGTTGGCCCGGTGCAAGAGCAAGCTGCGACCATACTGCGGTGGGCCCCCCGCGGTCGAAACAAGACTTGCATGAGCGTCATTAATATTTCCGGTGCCAAGGGGCGACGAGGAAATATCCCTTGAATCGGCTGAAAAGCCTTGTGTCCGGAGAAGCGGGCGTTCGAAACATGTAGGTCATTCGGGAGACCATTTAATATTCGGACGGGAGTCCGGCTTGAGAATATTGTAATCGTCGCGGGAGGACCTGGAACATATGCATGCCGGGATACGACAAGTTTATTATTCCGAGACACTGAAAATATTTGGTTGAATCTCGGTTATTGTAGTCGGAAACCAGTGAATCTATTGGCCCGGTACGAGATCGAGTCAGGACCATACCGGGGGCGCCTCCCGTGGTCCGAACGAGGCTTGCGCGGGCATCATTAATATTTCCGGTGCTGGAGGGCAACGGGGGAGAGCCCTGAGACTAGACTCCAGAACCGAAAACGTGTTCGAAAGGAGCGGGCTGTAGACCGAGGATATGAGCCAGATGATGACCATGATCGGGACAGGCCCGAGGTCTAAGTGTGGCCCACGGAGGTCTTATTGATATTCCCATGGAAGGAGTCCAGGGGTGGCGAGAGCCATCTCGTTATATTCCGATTCTGTCGGTCACTTGTGGACCTTTTCATGTTCGGGCAAGAGCCCATATTGAAAGTGCGACGTGGGTGGAAACGACCCCGTACAAATGTACGCCGAGTTTACGGCAATTTCAATGAAAGAGCGGGAGCGAATCCCATTAGAATGAATCCGATTTAACGGGCTGTCGGCCCGGAACAATGCCGGCTCACGACCATATCGGGGCGAGAGTCGTCGGCCATGTTGGTCGCTCACGGGCCTTTTCACGTTCGGACGCAGGTCCGTAATAGAAACGCGACGGAAATCGAGGTGAACCCATTCAAATGTCTGTCGAATGTGCGGTAATTTTAGTAGCGGCTCGGAAGGGATCCGGCCGGAGAAATGAGTCCGGTTTAATCGGAATGTCAGCCCGAGGCGAGGTCGGGTCATGGCCATTTCGGGATAATTCCTAAGACTCAGGCCCAGCCCGCAAGGGCGGCATTGTTGTTCCTTCAGCACCGGGATGCAGGGGAGATGGGGCTGTGGTGTAGATTTTACCATTTTTTATCTGGGTTTTAAATTATACATATATATATATTTATTGCTTATCTCCCTTTTATGTATTTATTCTGAATGATTTCTCTATTTTGTTTATTATTATTATTATATTTTCCCCCTTTTTAACCATTATTATTACTATTTCACATTTTTTTGTTTATTTTATATATATATTGAGATTTATTTACTCATCATAGTTTGTATTAATTTATTATTATTATTATTATTATATTATATATATCTTCTGGGGAGAGAGTGGGCCGCTGGAGGGCCAAAAAGGGCGTACTGGCGAAGAGGCGCAGGGGCCGTGATGGGTGTGCCGGCGAGGGCAACCGGGCGTGCCGGCGAGGGGCGCGTTGAGCGTGCCGGCGAAGGGTATCGGGGGCGTGTCGGCGAAGGGCCAAGCGGGTGTGCCGGCGAGGGGGCTGGAAGCGCGTATCGGTGAAGGCCATGGAAGCGCGCCGGGGAAGAAAGAGGAAGCGTGCCGGCGGAGGGTGCTGCAGGGTGTACCGGCGAAGGGCATGGCGAGTGTACCGCCAAGGGGCACAAAGGGGTGTACCGGGGAAGGAGCGTGCCGGGGAAGCTGGGCTGGGGCGTGCCGGCGGAGGGCGACTACAGGGTGTACCGGCGAGGGGCCTGGCAAGGTGTGTCGGTGAGGGGCCATGAAGGGCGCGCCGGCGGAGGGCGTGCCGGCCAAGGGTGGTTAGAGGGTGTACCGACGAAGGTGGCTGAAGGGGCGTGCCGGCGAAGGGCATGGGGAGCCCACTCCTCTTCCGTTCTTATATCTCTTCTCTTTTCTTTTCTCTTTTGATTTTGTTAAGTTTGCATGGGCTTCTTCTCTCTTTCTCTTGATTAACTTCCATTCTTTCTCTCGCGAGAGGGGATGTTTAAGTTGCTTAGTTGTTGTTCGGTTCGGCTCTCTTTGAGTTAATTGCGGTTCCCTTGCCTTGATTAAAGCGTTTTACCATTGTTATCTTTTTATTTGTTTGTTGCTTCCTTTTGTCTTTTTAATGTGTTATCGTTTCTAACAAAAATTTGGCAGCATCTCCCCTTGACCCGAGCGTAAGGGAGATACAGGGAACGCGCCCACATGGAGTGGCGGAACCCGACAACTGGAGGTGGGCGCCCGAGAGCGGCAACACCTTAATAAAACCTCAGAAAACTCGGAGGGGACGACAGAGAGGAAACACGGGGCTAATGCAACCTAAGGATACCCTGACTGGCAGGGAGAGGGCCAGGTGTGCCGAGTAGAGGCAGGCCAAAGGTGTGCCGCTGGGGCTGGGTTGGGGCGTACCGCTGGGGCACGGCTAGGGTGTGCCGCTGGGCACAGTTGGGGTGTGCCGCTGGGGGCCGACGGGGTGTGCCGGCGAAGGCCTGATCAGGCGCGCCGGCGAAGGGTTCAAAGAGGGCGTGCCGCTAAAGGCGGCACGACTGGGCGTGCCGTTGGAGGCACAATCAGGGCGTGCCGTTGAAGGCACAATTGGGTGTGCCGTTGGAGGCACAATTGGGGTGTGCCATGGGAGGCACGGCTGGGGGTGAACGAAGAGGAAAACGCTCGACAGGAAGTAAACCCTAAGGAAGGGAAGAAAAGAAAGGGGCGTGAAACACCGAAGGATGTAAACCCGGAAGAAATGCGTCGGAAAGACGTCCGAAGAGATATTGCAAGCCCTCTACCTTTATTCACACAAGAGGAGTGCCCCAAGGGGGCTAATACATGGCGACGGGAAGGAAAACAAGGGGACAAAGAAAGAAAGAAAGAAGACACAATGGGGGGGCATGGACTCCTCCCCTCCCAGACTCCACTCTCTCTCTTCACTCACTCTCCTTCTCTTCCTCTCTTCACACGGGCGGTGGTGGACGGGATAGCAACGGGGGAGCCGGAGCCTCCCCTCTCCTTCTTCTCTTCTTCTTCTTCTTCTTCTGCTCTTCGCGCGGACGGCGGTGGACAGAGCAGCGGGAGGGGGAGGCAGAGCCTCCCCTCCTCTTCTTCTTTCTCTTCTTCTCTTCCCTCTTCGCACAGACGGCGACGGTGGCTGGAGCGGCGGGGCCTCTCCCCTCTCTTCCTCTCTTCCCTCTTCTTCTCTTCTCCTCCTCTTCTTCTCTTCTTCTCTTCTTCTCTTCTCTTCTTCTCTTCTGCGTGTATCTGTCTGTGTGTGTATGCCCCTCCTCTCCCTTTTCTCTGTTCGCAGCGAAGAGGGGTTTTATACCCCGGGCGGCGGGAGCCTCCGAAGGCGGGAAGCGTCCGGCGGGGATTTAATGGGGTTTGACTCCCTTGTCCTGGGTGGCAGGAGGAGTAGGCAGCGTGGCTCTCTCCCCGGGCGACACCTCAGCAAGTCCACTGCGCGCCAAGAATCCGTAGGGCATGGGCATCACGTCGTTCGGCCGTTGAAATGCCTTAACGCTGTGCCGCTGGCGGGCTCAAGAAGTGTGCCGCTGGGAGGGCCAAAGGCCGTGCCGCTGGAAGACACGGCAGGTGTGCCGCTGAAGAGCCCAAAGGGCGTGCCGTTGAACGGCCAGGAAGGTGTGCCGCTGAAGCACCAAATGGGCGTGCCGCTGAAGGCCCAGATGGGCGTGCCGCTGGAGCCCTAAATGGGCGTGCCGCTGAAGCCCCTGGTCGTAAAGGGTGTGCCGCTGAAGGGCTGCCAAGCGTGCCGCGGGAGCACCAAATGGGCATGCCGCTGGAGGCCCAGATGGCGTGCCGTTGAACGGCAAGGAGGGCGTGCCGTTGAACGGCCAGGAGAGTGTGCCGCTGAGGGCGTTGAGGGTGTGCCGCTGAGCGGCCTGGGGGTGTGCCGCTGGGCGCCTGGGAGGTGCCGTTGGACGGTTGCCAGGGCAAGTGAGTGTATAGACTTCGGCAAGGCATGGGCTGTACATACTTCACCTAGCTGCAACGTATAGACTTGCAGGGGCTGATGTATAGAATTCATCGATGTACATACTTTGTGTTGAACTGGTGGATGTACAGACTTCACCAGTGTATATACTTCGCGTTTGCCAGAACTCTGTACGGACTTGCCACACGAGTGTATAGACTTTGCGTTCAAAATAGCCAGCCAATGCACAGACTTGGAGCTTGGACGTATAGACTTTGTTTGTTCATTCAGCCAATGTACAGACTCGGGGCTTGGCTGTACAGACTTCGTTTGTTCATTCAGCCAACGTACAGACTTGGGCTGATGGCTGTATAGACTTGGTGCGATGAAGCGTGCCGCAGAAGGGCTGGATGGCCGTGCCGCTGGAGGGCCAAATGGCCGTGCCACTAGGGTGTCTGAAGGGCGTGCCCCTGGGGGCTGTGCCGCTGAAGGGGTTCACGGGAGCGTGCCGCTGGAGCACCCTGGAGGGTGTGCCGCTGAAGGGCTCCAGGGGCGTGCCGCTGAAGGGCTAAATGGGCAGTTTTGAGCCCATTGTGAGCATGAGTTGTGGCCCATTTGATTTTCTTCGAGACCCCATGGATTATGAGCTTCCTGGGAGTTGGTTTCTCTTTGCTGTCGTGACTCCGGGGACGGCTTCACGGCAGTGTGCATATTTGGGGAGTCCGGACGACCAGTCTCTCCGGGGCTTCTTCACTCGACGCCGTTGTTGATGCGAGGCCGAGTAGGATATCTGGGGTTACAATTTTTTTGGTGTCCACACCTCCTCTCTCTCTCTCTCTCCCCCCATCTCTCTCTCTCTTTCTATTTTTATTTTCTCTTTTTTTACTCTCTATTATCTCTTTACTCTCTCTAATCTCTCTCCACTTTCTCTCTCTACTCTTTTTTTACTTTCTCTCTCTAAATTCTCTCTCTATTTTCTCTCTTTAAATATCTCTCTATACTTCTTTCTCTACTCTCTCTTCACTTTCTCTCTCTATCTTCTCTATCTACTTTCTCTCTCTACTTTCTCTCTCTAAATTCTCTCTCTACTTTCTCTCTCTAATTTTCTCTTTTATATCTCTTCTACCTTCCTTCTCTACTCTCTCTTTACTTTCTCTCTCTATTTCCTCTCTCTCCTTTCTCTCTCTACTTTCTCTCTAAATTCTCTCTCTACTTTCTCTCTCTACTTTTTCTCTTTACTTTCCACTCTCATTCTCTTATTAATAAACGGAGAATAGAAGATAATACAGCATCAGAATAATATAAATAATTAATAAACACTTGGACGGAGGATTTGAAGCTATTTTGGACAATTTCACCCTTCTTTACGCATCTCGGACTGGGAAATTATATTTTCCTACGCCATGACTTTTACGGGAGCTCTGGTGCGATACTAAAATCTATTCGAAAGTCCGTTCTAAAGGTAGGCACATGATAAACCGAGTGCATGTTATTTGTTATTTACATTTCTTTGATTTGATTTTGTTTGAAATGTAATTTAAGTCATTGATTTATTTAACCCAATGATTTATGTTTAGAATCAGTTATTTATTTAGTTATCATTCTGTAAAATATTATGTTTCTCTCTAATCTCTCTCTAATTTCTCTCTAATCTCTTTCTACTTTCTCTCTCTACTCTCTCTCTCTACTCTCTCTCTCTCTCTTCGAATGTTGTATATATTTAGTTAATAATATTAAAATACGATCCAGCTATTTTGTAAAGTTTAACGGCAAGTTTTAAGTATTGAGACGACTATGTAATAAGCATCATAATAATAATAAAAATTTGATTAAGCATATGGACTGTGTCACTTTAAGGAGGTGTGGGGCGACAAACCGTGGTTAGCTTTCGCTACGGGATTAGGCCCATTTCCGAGGGCAAACGGACTTCTGAAAAATCCAGAACCCAGAATAAGAAAATTATCTGGGGAATGGTGGAGTATTAACTCCCGATCCTGCGTGGTTGATCAAGGCCGACAGGCTCCAGCGTTTAGATCATTTGTCTTTATGTCGACGTATGGATGCCTAGGAATGTGTTTGCTACTGCTTGTAGTGACGGGATGCATGTCCAATATATGCTGCCAAATAATATGAAGTTCAGATTTGATATATGACTTTGATATGATCTGAAAATAAGTTATCTGTATAAGCTCTGATTTAGCAAAGATATATATTATGCCATATATATATAAGTCAGATAAGATTTGTTATACGCATCTGTTTATAAATCTGAAAATTACTTTGCTCTTTATATTTCCTTCGCACTCATAGTATATATACAATTCAGTGAAATTGTGATTAGCTTTATATATATCATGGATTTGCACAGCTTAGTATATGATAAGCATGGGATTGGTTTTAATGCCTACTGAGTCTTTGGACTCACTTTCGTTGCCTAACCATTTCAGGAAATTGACCAGTGTGCGTCTTGACTCCGACGGGTGGTAGGTCGGAGGATGATCCCGGGTTTAGTTTGGATTCCGCCGCGCAGAATAAATAGATTTAATTTTCTGTCACGTCCCGAACCGATAGCAGCAGAACGTGTCATTTGCTCGGAATGTGGCAGTTAAACAGTCGTGAATGATCAAGAGCAATGGCATGAGATCAAATAATTTTGGAGTAAAAATCTTATTTCAGATATAAGTCTCTTACAATTTCAAACTTCAAAACTTGAAGACTCAATCACAATGGAAAGGAAGGAAACGACATACTAACAGATTTAGACAAGATAACTGAATAAGAAACGCTAAGCTAACTTAGCTAGACAATACTATCTAGACTCAAGAAAGATAAAAGACTCGGGTTCACTAGTTTCCGAAGCTCGCTTGCACACTTGTCCCGCCCGTGTGAGTCTCGGTCTCGCTAGTCACCTGATTACCTGAAAAATGTTAGAATAAAATTGAGTGAGCGAACGCTCAGTAGGAAATTATATCTCAAGAACTAGCAATGGGTTTAAGTAATTACAATTTTTTCACATGTAAATTCAATATGGCTATGCATGTAGAAACAACTGAGCAAGTGAAATAAAACTAATCAATGGA
This sequence comes from Amorphophallus konjac, assembly GCA_022559845.1. Taxonomy (NCBI): domain Eukaryota; kingdom Viridiplantae; phylum Streptophyta; class Magnoliopsida; order Alismatales; family Araceae; genus Amorphophallus; species Amorphophallus konjac. Next base: position 9,656 of record JAHNEJ010000861.1, read on the forward strand.
ATCATACGTCGTGCAAAAACATCCAAGCGAGTCTTAAACAAGAGCTATTCATGTGAGACTTTATAGATTATTGGCTATTTCACGCAAGTACTTGCCCGTGTCGGGCCACGCTAGTAAAGTCACGCAAGTCGAGTCACGCACGCGAGAAAGAGAAAGAGTGTGGAATGCCAAAGATCAAGAGAGAAAGTACTTCGGTGCAATGCTAGACACCGTGATCAATATAACTCCCATGGGCACTAGTACTTTTGGGTGCTCCTCCCAGGACCAGATCGGGCCCTTATATGTACAGCATTAAAGATAGATCTAGACATCCACGATAGTTTATAGCCAATAAGGAGTTTCAAGAACAAGCTTTAATAGGATGATAAGATAAGATTTTCATGGAATTCAAGGGCAAGGCCCTTGAGTAAGGACATTCTTTCGATAAAATCCACGCAAAGCATATAAACCATGACATGTCGATAAACTGGGTGGAATTGGTTCCCTAACTTGGGTACCATGACAATTAAGTGTCCATATAGATGGTCACCTATTTGATATAGAATTGAGGTCCACATGAACATCATATTAATGGCATGATGTCTTCATCCCATTAAGAATATTCTCATGATATCCCCTTAGCATATCATGAGGGCCGGTATACCATGTTTCTATAGAGTGACATGGCAAAATAGTGTGATAGATTTTTATGGTACAACCCGCTCAGTCGGCCTTGAGGGAATCCAAGGCTCGATGAGTCTTACGGAGGTCTCTATGACGAACTCGGCAGTCCAAAGGAACGGAATGTCCAATGGAGGGCTTGTATGTCACCGAGAATTGAGGGGTAATGCGATAAACAATCGTGAAACATGGGACTATATTCACGGAATGGAAATATAGTGCCTGATAACAGATTGATATATATATATATATATATAAAACCCTCGGTTAACAGAAAATAGTTTAACATAATCACACAGGAAATTAGCGACTTACCCTAAGTCACTACTTATCAAATTAACGCCCTTCACTGGGTCATTTCTTTACAATTTGACGACTTTTGGAACAGTCGTCCTTTATAAATTTCTATTTGCTGAAATTTTCTTAATTCTATATTTTTGATAAAACGCGCCTTATCCAGGGGCATTTCTTCTCAATTAGCGCCCTTGTTTGGGGCGATATTTTTACAAGAGACGACTCTATGAAAGTCGTTAATTATCATTGGTTTCAAGAATATGAATAGTAATGATTTTTCATGATAAATAATTCAGGAAAACACGTATATGAACTGGACAGGAAAAATAGCAGGATTCAAGGGGTATAATCATGCATTAGGTCAGATTCATGGTTTCATAGATATAAAATTTTAAACGTGGGTAATTATTAATTAGGTGAAATTGACGACTCATGGGCAGGGCGTCAGAACAAGAATTAGCGCCCTAGGCTGGGTCGCTTCTTTTAAAATCTTACAGAAACCTTTGAAAACATAGTAAGACTATATGCATGAGATCATGGATGATATTATTACATAATCTATGCTAGTTTGGGCTACGTTTCTTGAGAAAACCTACCTGATTGATGATCTGGGTTGATGGTACTGAAGAATTTTTGAAGGGAGAACGGTACTCTGTTCTAAACAGAGTGTCCTGAGAACAGCTACTCACGAACTTTAAACAATAGTAACACCAACAACAGCCAAGCAACAGCAGCCCTTAGAGTGATAATAGATGAACAGGGTGTTGTTCTTCGGCTTCAGACGTAGATATTAACAGCTCCCTCCCCCTTTCACAGTGAACGGAAGAAGAGGACGTCGATGAAGAACCTCACGTCCTTCAGCTAGATAGGAGGGTTCGATGCAGGCAACCTACAGAAGAAGAAGATGAAGAACGATTAATAATCTTCATATTCTCTGACTGAAGGCAGAGGAAGAAGAACATTACATGTTCTTCACGCACGGCAGCAGAGCTTCCTTCAACCAAATAGCCTATTAGGGTTCGACAGGAAGGGTTATTTATAGGGTCTTAGGAATTCTAATAGAGTTAGAGTTCGATTAAAAGTAATATTTCCTTGATAGAGTCCTTTCCATGATCTATCAACCCATACTAATCCTAAAACTTACCCTGGATAGTCTTCCAGGTCGAACGGAAATCAAATGTAATTAACGCCTTAGGCTAGGTCGTTAATTTTTAATTGACGCCTTGAATCTCGTCGTTTTTAAAGAAATAACGCCCTTCCGTCGGGCGCTATTCATGATTTCACGTTAACTTGTGCTTTAGGATTTTTATCTTTTTTATTTGATTAGGTTTAGTTATGAAATTTTATGGGTAATAGTTTTCATTTTTCTTGATTTTGCCATATAATTAGTTTTTAAAAATTCCTTTAAATCAAAAAGTGGCACTATTCACTTTTTAATAAAGTAACGACTTTTATTAAGTCGTTTATTATGAAATTCACGCCTACGTGAAGGGCGTCTCTTATCTTTGACATTTTACCTTAGAAGCAAAATTGTGTTTATACCCATTAGAATTCTTATCTTATATATCCTCGTGCCATTACACTTTAGCTAATTAACGACTTATCATATGTCGTCCTTTTTTAAAATAACGCCCGTAGTAAGAGGCGTCAATTGTGTTTGGCAACTTTTCTTCTTAACCTCTAAAAGACCGATATCGTATATATGTCTATTCTTTTCTCTTTTAATTTTTCTTAATTCATTTAAATCCTATTAATGTATATTTCTTCCTTCTAATAAAAGTATAATGTAATAAATGTGAATATTAAATTTTATAAATTATTAATAAAATACTAATTGATGTTTTCTTCGAGATTTATCGATTCTAAATTCAAATAAAATTATATTATGCATTAAATGCCTAGAAAAAAATAACATGTTATTCTTAAATTTATTATAATATAACGGTAAGGTCATTATGATGTCGGGGGTCGTGTACAGGGTCTGGGCATGGTATAATAATGAGCATATACATATTTTCACTTATAATTCATGCATTTTTGGTTCTTATTATTTACGTTTATTTATTTGCCTCGGTATAATATATATACATTTATTTCTATATATTTATAAGCTTGAGATGCTAGGATATATATATATATATATATATATATATATATATATATATATATATATTGTATTAATGGTAGAAGATAAGGAAATGTGTTAAAGCCCATTAAGCGTAGAATGCTTTGGGTCAGGTTTGGGCCAAAAGGGACTTATCATTAATTTCACGTTTTCGGGGTTAAGCCTAAATCCTTTATTACGGCCCGTTAAGTGTGTCTACATAACTAGTTATTTTTATCAGGCCCTTGTCAGAGGCAGGTTCGATCTGAGCAACCCTAAAGGAATATCACTTGGTTATTTATTTATTAAACATTATATACATATTTGTAAGAATATGTATTAGATATAGATTTTCTTCCTAAACTTATTTATTCCTATCTTAAAATTACCGGGCGTTACATCCTCCCCCACTTAAAAGAATTTGGTCCCCAAATTCACATCATCTTTCATTCCTAACAGAGAACTTATTATGAGCTTATACATAAGAAATCTTAAGTATGGAAAAAGAGCTAGTTTAGGATTACGGGTGAGGGTACCTTCCGCAACCTTCCCTTTGACAAGTTTGGTTAAATCTTGAACTCCTCTTGGAGGCTTTTTGGTTAGAATAGGGCATTCTGCTATCTTATGATCTAAGCTCCCGCAACGCAGACACGCTCCCGAACTCCACCAACACTTCTTCGATTTGTGACCATATCTTCCACAAGATTTACACTTATCTTGCGAGCGATCTGTCGAAGCTTCCTTCTTACTACACTCCTTACATTTCTGGCATTTCTTACACCTTTGTGAAATATCACCCTCGTTTATCCTTTTCTTAGTAACGGTGAACTTTTCAAAGTCTTTTGTTCGATCCTTCCCTTCAACTCTTTCTTTTTCTTCCACCACTTTCTCTAGCTCTTGAACTCTTCTGACAAGGTCCGCGTAAGCTTGGACATCCACTAAGATCATCTCATGAACGAAGCTTGGCTTAGATGCTTCCATTTTATCTAGGATCCTGCAAAGATGATTGGGGAAATAATTTATTTACTCAAGAATTGAAATGTAAATATTTTATCTTTCTTTTATAGCTTTAACCCCAAGTTCTACCCATCTCTCACGAAATTCCTATAGGATGACTGACAAGGATACTCAACCTATAACTTGGTTATAACAATCTAAGGATTTTGAAAGCCGAAACTCTAATATGACTGACAGGGATACTTGACCTATCACCGAAACCTAATAACTTGAGGATGTGAAAGCCGAAGCTCTAACTGACAAGGATGACCTATCCTTGGGACTTAATAACTAGATGATATGAAAGCCGAAGCTCTGATATGACTGACAAGGATGACCTATCCTTGGGACCTAATAACTGGAGGATATGAAAGCCGAAGCTCTGATATGACTGACAAGGATACTTGACATGTCATTCGAACCAAATAACTGGAGGATATGAAAGCCGAAGCTCTGATACGACTGACAAGGATACTTGACCTATCATTCGAACCAAACAACTGGAGGATATGAAAGCCGAAGCTCTGATATGACTGACAAGGATACTTGACATGTCATTCGAACCAAATAACTGGAAGATATGAAAGCCGAAGCTCTGATACGACTGACAAGGATACTTGACCTATCATTCGAACCAAACAACTGGAAGATATGAAAGCCGAAGCTCTGATACCACCTCTGTCACGTCCCGAACCGATAGCAGCGGAACGTGTCGTTTGCTCGGAACGTGACAGTTAAACAGTCGTGAATGATCAAGAGCAATGGCATGAGATCAAATAATTTTGGAGTAAAAATCTTATTTCAGATATAAGTCTCTTACAATTTCAAACTTCAAAACTTGAAGACTCAATCACAATGGAAAGGAAGGAAACGACATACTAACAGATTTAGACAAGATAACTGAATAAGAACGCTAAGCTAACTTAGCTAGACAATACTATCTAGACTCAAGAAAGATAAAAGACTCGGGTTCACTAGTTTCCGAAGCTCGCTTGCACACTTGTCCCGCCCGTGTGAGTCTCGGTCTCGCTAGTCACCTGATTACCTGAAAAATGTTGGAATAAAACTGAGTGAGCGAACGCTCAGTAGGAATTATATCTCAGAACTAGCAATGGGTTTAAGTAATTACAATTTTTCACATGTAAATGCAATATGGCTATGCATGTAGAAACAACTGAGCAAGTGAAATAAAACTAATCAATGGAATCATACGTCGTGCAAAAACATCCAAGTGAGTCTTAAACAAGAGCTATTCATGTGAGACTTTATAGATTATTGGCTATTTCACGCAAGTACTTGCCCGTGTCGGGCCACGCTAGTAAAGTCACGCAAGTCGAGTCACGCACGCGAGAAAGAGAGAGAGTGTGGAATGCCAAAGATCAAGAGAGAAAGTACTTCGGTGCAATGCTAGACACCGTGATCATTATAACTCCCATGGGTACTAGTACTTTTGGGTGCTCCTCCCAGGACCAGATCGGGCCCTTATATGCACAGCATTAAAGATAGATCTAGACATCCACGATAGTTTATAGCCAATAAGGAGTTTCAAGAACAAGCTTTAATAGGATGATAAGATAAGATTTTCATGGAATTCAAGGGCAAGGCCCTTGAGTAAGGACATTCTTTCGATAAAATCCACGCAAAGCATATAAACCATGACATGTCGATAAACTGGGTGGAATTGGTTCCCTAACTTGGGTACCATGACAATTAAGTGTCCATATAGATGGTCACCTATTTGATATAGAATTGAGGTCCACAAGAACATCATATTAATGGCATGATGTCTTCATCCCATTAAGAATATTCTCATGATATCCCCTTAGCATATCATGAGGGCCGGTATACCATGTTTCTATAGAGTGACATGGCAAAATAGTGTGATAGGTTTTTATGGTACAACCCGCTCAGTCGGCCTTGAGGGAATCCAAGGCTCGAGGAGTCTTACGGAGGTCTCTATGACGAACTCGCCAGTCCAAAGGAACGGAATGTCCAATGGAGGGCTTGTATGTCACCGAGAATTGAGGGGTAATGCGATAAACAATCGTGAAACATGGGACTATATTCACGGAATGGAAACATAGTGCCTGATAACAGATTGATATATATATATATATATATATATAACCCTCGGTTAACAGAAAACAGTTTAAAATAATCACACAGGAAATTAGCGACTTACCCTAAGTCACTACTTATCAAATTAACGCCCTTTACTGGGTCGTTTCTTTACAATTTGACGACTTCTAGAACAGTCGTCCTTTATAAATTTCTATTTGCTGAAATTTTCTTAATTCTATATTTTTGATAAAACGCGCCTTATCCATGGGCGTTTCTTCTCAATTAGCGCCCTTGTTTGGGGCGTTATTTTTACAAGAGATGACTCTATGAAAGTCGTTAATTATCATTGGTTTCAAGAATATGAACAGTAATGATTTTTCATGATAAATAATTCAGGAAAACACGTATATGAACTGGACTGGAAAAATAGCAGGATTCAAGGGGTATAATCATGCATTAGGTCAGATTCATGGTTTCATAGATATAAAATTTTAAACGTGGGTAATTATTAATTAGGTGAAATTGACGACTCATGGGCAGGGCGTCAGAACAAGAATTAGCGCCCTAGGCTGGGTCGCTTCTTTTAAAATCTTACAGAAACCTTTGAAAACATAGTAAGACTATATGCATGAGATCATGGATGATATTATTACATAATCTATGCTAGTTTGGGCTACGTTTCTTGAGAAAACCTACCTGATTGATGATCTGGGTTGATGGTACTAAAGAATTTTTGAAGGGAGAACGGTACTCTGTTCTAAACAGAGTGTCCTGAGAACAGCTACTCACGAACTTTAAACAATAGCAACACCAACAACAGCCAAGCAACAGCAGCCCTTAGAGTGATAATAGATGAACAGGGTGTTGTTCTTCGGCTTCAGACGTAGATATTAACAGCTCCCTCCCCCTTTCACAGTGAACGGAAGAAGAGGACGTCGATGAAGAATCTCACGTCCTTCAGCTAGACAGGAGGGTTCGATGCAGGCAACCTACAGAAGAAGAAGATGAAGAACGATTAATAATCTTCATATTCTCTGACTGAAGGCAGAGGAAGAAGAACATTACCTGTTCTTCACGCACGGCAGCAGAGCTTCCTTCAACCAAATAGCCTATTAGGGTTCGACAGGAAGGGTTATTTATAGGGTCTTAGGAATTCTAATAGAGTTAGAGTTCGATTAAAAGTAATATTTCCTTGATAGAGTCCTTTCCATGATCTATCAACCCATACTAATCCTAAAACTTACCCTGGATAGTCTGCCAGGTCGAACGGAAATCAAATGTAATTAACGCCTTAGGCTAGGTCGTTAATTTTTAATTGACGCCTTGAATCTCGTCGTTTTTAAAGAAATAACGCCCTTCCGTCGGGCGCTATTCATGATTTCACGTTAACTTGTGCTTTAGGATTTTTATCTTTTTTATTTGATTAGGTTTAGTTATGAAATTTTATGGGTAATAGTTTTCCATTTTTCTTGATTTTTCCATATAATTAGTTTTTAAAAATTCCTTTAAATCAAAAAGTGGCACTATTCACTTTTTAATAAAGTAACGACTTTTATTAAGTCGTTTATTATGAAATTCACGCCTACGTGAAGGGCGTCTCTTATCTTTTGACATTTTACCTTAGAAGCAAAATTGTGTTTATACCCATTAGTATTCTTATCTTATATATCCTCGTGCCATTACACTTTAGCTAATTAACGACTTATCATATGTCGTCCTTTTTTAAAATAACGCCCGTAGTAAGAGGCGTCAATTGTATTTGCAAACTTTTCTTCTTAACCTCTAAAAGACCGATATCGTATATATGTCTATTCTTTTCTCTTTTAATTTTTCTTAATTCATTTAAATCCTATTAATGTATATTTCTTCCTTCTAATAAAAGTATAATGTAATAAATGTGAATATTAAATTTTATAAATTATTAATAAAATACTAATTGATGTTTTCTTCGAGATTTATCGATTCTAAATTCAAATAAAATTATATTATGCATTAAATGCCTAGAAAAAAAATAACATGTTATTCTTAAATTTATTATAATATAACGGTAAGGTCATTATGATGTCGGGGGTCGTGTACAGGGTCTGGGCATGGTATAATAATGAGCATATACATATTTTCACTTATAATTCATGCATTTTTGGTTCTTATTATTTACGTTTATTTATTTGCCTCGGTATAATATATATACATTTATTTCTATATATTTATAAGCTTGAGATGCTAGGATATATATATATATATATATTGTATTAATGGTAGAAGATAAAGAAATGTGTTAAAGCCCATTAAGCGTAGAATGCTTTGGGTCAGGTTTGGGCCAAAAGGGACTTATCATTAATTTCACGTTTTCGGGGTTAAGCCTAAATCCTTTATTACGGCCCGTTAAGTGTGTCTACATAACTAGTTATTTTTATCAGGCCCTTGTCAGAGGTAGGTTCGATCTGAGCAACCCTAAAGGAATATCGCTTGGTTATTTATTTATTAAACATTATATACATATTTGTAAGAATATGTATTAGATATAGATTTTCTTCCTAAACTTATTTATTCCTATCTTAAAATTACCGGGCGTTACATCCTCCCCCACTTAAAAGAATTTGGTCCCCAAATTCACATCATCTTTCATTCCTAACAGAGAACTTATTATGAGCTTATACATAAGAAATCTTAAGTATGAAAAAAGAGCTAGTTTAGGATTACGGGTGAGGGTACCTTCCGCAACCTTCCCTTTGACAAGTTTGGTTAAATCTTGAACTCCTCTTGGAGGCTTTTTGGTTAGAATAGGGCATTCTGCTATCTTATGATCTAAGCTCCCGCAACGCAGACACGCTCCCGAACTCCACCAACACTTCTTCGATTTGTGACCATATCTTCCACAAGATTTACACTTATCTTGCGAGCGATCTGTCGAAGCTTCCTTCTTATTACACTCTTACATTTCTGGCATTTCTTACACCTTTGTGAAATATCACCCTCGTTTATCCTTTTCTTAGTAACGTGAACTTTCAAGTCTTTTGTTCGATCCTTCCCTTCAACTCTTTCTTTTTCTTCCACCACTTTCTCTAGCTCTTGAACTCTCTGACAAGGTCCGCGTAAGCTTGGACATCCACTAAGATCATCTCATGAACGAAGCTTGGATTAGATGCTTCCATTTTATCTAGGTTCCTGCAAAGATGATTGGGGAAATAATTTATTTACTCAAGAATTGAAATGTAAATATTTTATCTTTCTTTTATAGCTTTAACCCCAAGTTCTACCCATCTCTCACGAAATTCCTATAGGATGACTGACAAGGATACTCAACCTATAACTTGGTTTTAACAATCTAAGGATTTTGAAAGCCGAAACTCTAATATGACTGACAGGGATACTTGACCTATCACCGAAACCTAATAACTTGAGGATGTGAAAGTCGAAGCTCTAACTGACAAGGATGACCTATCCTTGGGACTTAATAACTCTAGGATATGAAAGCCGAAGCTCTGATATGACTGACAAGGATGACCTATCCTTGGGACCTAATAACTGGAGGATATGAAAGCCGAAGCTCTAATATGACTGACAAGGATACTTGACATGTCATTCGAACCAAATAACTGGAGGATATGAAAGCCGAAGCTCTGATACGACTGACAAGGATACTTGACCTATCATTCGAACCAAACAACTGGAGGATATGAAAGCCGAAGCTCTAATATGACTGACAAGGATACTTGACATGTCATTCGAACCAAATAACTGGAGGATATGAAAGCCGAAGCTCTGATACGACTGACAAGGATACTTGACCTATCATTCGAACCAAACAACTGGAGGATATGAAAGCCGAAGCTCTGATACCACCTCTGTCACGTCCCGAACCGATAGCAGCGGAACGTGTCGTTTGCTCGGAACGTGGCAGTTAAACAGTCGTGAATGATCAAGAGCAATGGCATGAGATCAAATAATTTTGGAGTAAAAATCTTATTTCAGATATAAGTCTCTTACAATTTCAAACTTCAAAACTTGAAGACTCAATCACAATGGAAAGGAAGGAAACGACATACTAACAGATTTAGACAAGATAACTGAATAAGAAACGCTAAGCTAACTTAGCTAGACAATACTATCTAGACTCAAGAAAGATAAAAGACTCGGGTTCACTAGTTTCCGAAGCTCGCTTGCACACTTGTCCCGCCCGTGTGAGTCTCGGTCTCGCTAGTCACCTGATTACCTGAAAAATGTTGGAATAAAATTGAGTGAGCGAACGCTCAGTAGGAAATTATATCTCAAGAACTAGCAATGGGTTTAAGTAATTACAATTTTTCACATGTAAATGCAATATGGCTATGCATGTAGAAACAACTGAGCAAGTGAAATAAAACTAATCAATGGAATCATACGTCGTGCAAAACATCCAAGCGAGTCTTAAACAAGAGCTATTCATGTGAGACTTTATAGATAATTGGCTATTTCACGCAAGTACTTGCCCGTGTCGGGCCACGCTAGTAAAGTCACGCAAGTCGAGTCACGCACGCGAGAAAGAGAGAGAGTGTGGAAAGTCAAAGATCAAGAGAGAAAGTACTTCGGTGCAATGCTAGACACCGTGATCAATATAACTCCCATGGGCACTAGTACTTTTGGGTGCTCCTCCCAGGACCAGATCGGGCCCTTATATGCACAGCATTAAAGATAGATCTAGACATCCACGATAGTTTATAGCCAATAAGGAGTTTCAAGAACAAGCTTTAATAGGATGATAAGATAAGATTTTCATGGAATTCAAGGGCAAGGCCCTTGAGTAAGGACATTCTTTCGATAAAATCCACGCGAAGCATATAAACCATGACATGTCGATAAACTGGGTGGAATTGGTTCCCTAACTTGGGTACCATGACAATTAAGTGTCCATATAGATGGTCACCTATTTGATATAGAATTGAGGTCCACAAGAACATCATATTAATGGCATGATGTCTTCATCCCATTAAGAATATTCTCATGATATCCCCTTAGCATATCATGAGGGCCGGTATACCATGTTTCTATAGAGTGACATGGCAAAATAGTGTGATAGGTTTTTATGGTACAACCCGCTCAGTCGGCCTTGAGGGAATCCAAGGCTCGAGGAGTCTTACGGAGGTCTCTATGACGAACTCGCCAGTCCAAAGGAACGGAATGTCCAATGGAGGGCTTGTATGTCACCGAGAATTGAGGGGTAATGCGATAAACAATCGTGAAACATGGGACTATATTCACGGAATGGAAATATAGTGCCTGATAACAGATTGATATATATATATACCTCGGTTAACAGAAAACATTTTAAAATAATCACACAGGAAATTAGCGACTTACCCTAAGTCACTACTTATCAAATTAACGCCCTTCACTGGGTCGTTTCTTTACAATTTGACGACTTCTGGAACAGTCGTCCTTTATAAATTTCTATTTGCTGAAATTTTCTTAATTCTATATTTTTGATAAAACGCGCCTTATCCAGGGGCGTTTCTTCTCAATTAGCGCCCTTGTTTGGGGCGTTATTTTTACAAGAGACGACTCTATGAAAGTCGTTAATTATCATTGGTTTCAAGAATATGAACAGTAATGATTTTTCATGATAAATAATTCAGGAAAACACGTATATGAACTGGACAGGAAAAATAGCAGGATTCAAGGGGTATAATCATGCATTAGGTCAGATTCATGGTTTCATAGATATAAAATTTTAAACGTGGGTAATTATTAATTAGGTGAAATTGACGACTCATGGGCAGGGCGTCAGAACAAGAATTAGCGCCCTAGGCTGGGTCGCTTCTTTTAAAATCTTACAGAAACCTTTGAAAACATAGTAAGACTATATGCATGAGATCATGGATGATATTATTACATAATCTATGCTAGTTTGGGCTACGTTTCTTGAGAAAACCTACCTGATTGATGATCTGGGTTGATGGTACTGAAGAATTTTTGAAGGAAGAACGGTACTCTGTTCTAAACAGAGTGTCCTGAGAACAGCTACTCACGAACTTTAAACAATAGCAACACCAACAGCAGCCAAGCAACAGCAGCCCTTAGAGTGATAATAGATGAACAGGGTGTTGTTCTTCGGCTTCAGACGTAGATATTAACAGCTCCCTCCCCCTTTCACAGTGAACGGAAGAAGAGGACGTCGATGAAGAACCTCACGTCCTTCAGCTAGACAGGAGGGTTAAATGCAGGCAACCTACAGAAGAAGAAGATGAAGAACGATTAATAATCTTCATATTCTCTGACTGAAGGCAGAGGAAGAAGAACATTACATGTTCTTCAAGCACGGCAGCAGAGCTTCCTTCAACCAAATAGCCTATTAGGGTTCGACAGGAAGGGTTATTTATAGGGTCTTAGGAATTCTAATAGAGTTAGAGTTCGATTAAAAGTAATATTTTCTTGATAGAGTCCTTTCCATGATCTATCAACCCATACTAATCCTAAAACTTACCCTGGATAGTCTGCCAGGTCGAACGGAAATCAAATATAATTAACGCCTTAGGCTAGGTCGTTAATTTTTAATTGACGCCTTGAATCTCGTCGTTTTTAAAGAAATAACGCCCTTCCGTCGGGCGCTATTCATGATTTCACGTTAACTTGTGTTTTAGGATTTTTATATTTTTTATTTGATTAGGTTTAGTTATGAAATTTTATGAGTAATAGTTTTCCATTTTTCTTGATTTTGCCATATAAATAGTTTTTAAAAATTCCTTTAAATCAAAAAGTGGCACTATTCACTTTTTAATAAAGTAACGACTTTTATTAAGTCGTTTATTATGAAATTCACGCCTACGTGAAGGGCGTCTCTTATCTTTTGACATTTTATCTTAGAAGCAAAATTGTGTTTATACCCATTATAATTCTTGTCTTATATATCCTCGTGCCATTACACTTTAGCTAATTAACGACTTATCATATGTCGTCCTTTTTTAAAATAACGCCCGTAGTAAGAGGCGTCAATTGTGTTTGGCAACTTTTCTTCTTAACCTCTAAAAGACCGATATCGTATATATGTCTATTCTTTTCTCTTTTAATTTTTCTTAATTCATTTAAATCCTATTAATGTATATTTCTTCCTTCTAATAAAAGTATAATGTAATAAATGTGAATATTAAATTTTATAAATTATTAATAAAATACTAATTGATGTTTTCTTCGAGATTTATCGATTCTAAATTCAAATAAAATTATATTATGCATTAAATACCTAGAAAAAACATGTTATTCTTAAATTTATTATAATATAACGGTAATGTCATTATGATGTCGGGGGTCGTGTATAGGGTCTGGGCATGGTATAATAATGAGCATATACATATTTTCACTTATAATTCATGCATTTTTTGTTCTTATTATTTACGTTTATTTATTTGCCTCGGTATAATATATATACATTTATTTCTATATATTTATAAGCTTGAGATGCTAGGATATATATATATATATATATATATTGTATTAATGGTAGAAGATAAGGAAATGTGTTAAAGCCCATTAAGCGTAAAATGCTTTGGGTCAGGTTTGGGCCAAAAGGGACTTATCATTAATTTCACGTTTTCGGGGTTAAGCCTAAATCCTTTATTACGGCCCGTTAAGTGTGTCTACATAACTAGTTATTTTTATCAGGCCTTTGTCAGAGGCAGGTTCGATCTGAGCAACCCTAAAGGAATATCACTTGGTTATTTATTTATTAAACATTATATACATATTTGTAAGAACATGTATTAGATATAGATTTTCTTCCTAAACTTATTTATTCCTATCTTAAAATTACTGTCCCCCACCGCCCCCCCCCCCTGCCCCACCCCCACATCCCCCAGCCCCGTACCCCACCCCCTTGTCTGGCCGGCCACGTCCCCCACCGGCACCCACCGCCCCCTCCGGCCTCCCACCGGCCATATCTGACTGGTGGGAGGCCGGACGGGGCGGTGGGCGCCAATGCCCCCCCCCCACCCCAACCTCCCACCCGTCCCACCCCAACATCCCTCCTCCCTATCTCCCACGGCCCCCCCATCCGTCCGGCCTCCCACCGCAGCAAACCACCTCCTCCGCCCTCCACTGCCGTCCACCGCCCTCCCACGCCCCCCCACCGGCCAGTCTCCCCCATATAAAAAAAATATCAAAAAATGAAGCTTATCTCCGATGGCCGATCCCCGCTGCCACTGGCCACCGTCCACCGCCGCTCGCTGGACACCCTCCACCGCTGCAATCAGTTGCCCACCGCCCCTGGACGCAGCCCCACCGGCCCATTAAATGGACGGACTTACACGAGCCAGCTGACCCGCACGTACGAGGTGGTCCCAACCACGAACCGATCTGGTACGTGGCGGGACGCACGGGACCGTGCGGTCCAGTCCATCCCGGCCACGACCCACGGCCCGGGCGTCCCGCTCACCGCCTGGGACGGGCCGAGTCGTGCGGGTTGGGCCGTCCCGACCCGAGATGGCAAACCTTGTTAGGGAGCCTTCTTTCCCCCCAAAAAAATAATAATTACATGAGTACCTCTAATTTCGTGTATTTTACTCTAATCTCTCTTATGATTGATATTATCCAAGTATATCTCTACCAGAAATATTATCTTAGTTATGTCCTTCATATTCTAACACCACGAAAGTTGTCGGGCATTCTGTTGAATATATATATATATATATATATATATATTATTATTATTATATTATCTTAATTAACTGAGAATGCTAAACTAAAGTAGATTCATCTCTTTTTTATCTTAATCTACTTGAAATCAAGTTAAACATACGACAGATGACGACAAGAGTATATAGGACAAAATATAGTTTATTATAAAATACATATGTGATAATATAAAGAACATAATAGTATATAATAGAATATATAAGATTTTAAGAAAACAAACATAATTATCTTACCAAAGTAAAAAAATAAATAATGACTTTAAGGATAATTTTTTGAGATTTTTGTATGAAAATTATTGTTAGAAGGAAAATTATAAAAAAGTATTCTTAAAAATATATTAACAGTGAGTTAATCTGACTAGTACACAAATATCATTTAAATGTATTTTTCATAAAATCTTAATAAAAATAATATATTTATAAATTAAATATGATATTTTTATATCATTTAAATTTGCATAGTGATATATCTACTAACATATTTGTAAGAATGATTTGTTTGTAAATTTTTATTTAACAATAAAATTTATGAAAAAAACTAAATCTTAATTTTGTTCACGACCCATGGTTTAAGGGCTGATGCCGTAAATCATCAATAAGGGATGCGTCATTCATGGGTGTTAAATATTTAAGAGTTTAAAATTTTTCATTTTAAATTATTGACGAAAAATTTATGATTGAGATTCTTATATGAAATAGTAATCTTGGTTTGAACATTTTAGTACCTTATGTCAATATAAATAAAAAAGGTCAGTGATTCTTTTAATCAATTTAAACAACAAAAACTCGTAACGAAATCAACCAAAAATCAAAAATATTGTTCAATGGGGGTGGCTTGGTAAATCTATGAATAGGACTAGCGGTCAACTAGATTTTTTTTTTTTTGACAGAAACATACGGTACTCATTCATTCCAAACCAAAGTTACAGTACATGGACAACAATGGCCTAGAACCGTACATGCCCATCCATGACTAGTCCATACCATCATCGTCCCAGCGAAGGGACAGGAAGAAGAAAAAAAAATGAGAGCTATAGAGAACACTGACTCTCGACTTGGCTGAGAGCTCCTGGAGACGTCTAGTAGAAGGTAGCCGCTTCTGAAAGTGACGGGTTCCTATCTCGAGGGGCACAAGGCTGCCGAACCGCTCTAGCAAATGACGGTTAGAGTAAGGTACTCGGGTGACCAGCATCCAGATTGGATGCATGGGGATATGCTCTGTATCTCCGAACCCTTTAGATACTGAGGGCGATAACCCGTAGCCTGTATCACGGATCTGGCCAATACTTCGTCAGGTGTCCAAGGAAGCGTCTATCGCCGAGAGAGGGAGCCGGTCAGCTAGATGATCGTTGATTTAATGCAAGATAACATAAAACACTTAAATCATCGAATTATTTTTTATTTTAATGGGTGCAAATTCAATGTTTTATTTTTCCTTTAAATTAAATAAGACATATTAATAAAACTTAAATATTTTTTGATTTCGTTTTCCATTCAAAGCAGCTATAAACTAAATTCAGAAATCTCATTTGTATTGATTTCGAAGGAAAATGTTCATATTCCATCGGGCACTATTTGACAAGCGGTCAATAGTGGAAAACGGGGTTTATCGCAGTAAATAAAAAATTGATTTGACAAGACATGTAAGATATCAGATACATTGTACACCTCAGTTAAAATATCCCCAGAAATTTTACAAAGCCAAAGAGTAAAAACATAGGAACGCCTTACCTTAGTTTAAATTGATGAGAGCCTTTTTTCCATTCTGTTTTCATAGAGACTTTAAAGGCCAAATAAACATCCAAGCCGACCCCTCGACGCGAATCAATCGTTCATGACCTCAACAAACATGGGAAGGAATGAGGGGCTACCAAGGAGATGACGTCAGAAGTTATTTGTCAACATACTCCCAATATATTATCCTTTAAACAACCACCATTAAAAAGGGTCGACCATTATCATTACTTATTTCAATTTCGTACCGAGGGTAGGATTATAAGTGGATCGAGTCAGGCCGACGAGCTCTCGGGCCAAACCCGATGTTGGGTCAAGCTACCACACGATTTTCAATCGATGAGTTTTTGATCGGGCTTAAAAGCCCAGGCATGTTAAAGACTTGGCTCAAGTTTGGACCTATAAAGGTTGAAAAATGTCCCCTACGTCTCGTACTATACTTTTAAGATTTATTTATTGGGGAGAATAGCTAATCACCCCGAGAAAACTTGTAACCACTAGACAGAATGTCCGAAGGACTCTTAGGAGAGATCACAAGGGACAACCCTCCGATGTTTAAGTCAGTAATGCGCGAAGAAGCAAGAAGAAAGCTTAGAGGGAGAGAGGGAGAGAGGGAGTATGTAGAATGGAGTCGAAGCATAGAGAATGCTCAGAGAGGAAGAGGACGCTCGGAGATAGAGATCAGGTTGAGAGAACCAGGTGAAGGCCCCTCAATCTGCACTCTCTGCACTGCTTGCCCCCTATGCCATGGAGTCCCTATCTACATTTATCTCTCTAAGTCCGTCTGTGTCTGGGAATCTGTAGTGGTCCTCTTTGTAGGTCTATCTGAGGACTTATTTATACTAGTCGCAGCAGGGTTGCATCTTCCCTGGCTTAGTAATGACGTGATAAGTGAAGGGGTGTCTTACTTGATCGTGGAGATCCTCCGTCGCCCACTCGCCCTGTCTTGGAGGAAAGACAACGTGGCTGATATCTCGACGTCGTGAGCGCGATCTATAGCTCGTCGGGGTAAGTCTCTTAATGGCGGCTTCAACGTTCGTTCGTTAGCGAGTCTTACAGCACCTGAAAAGCACAAACACGGAGATCTCACCTGTGGGTTGGTCAGGCCTCGATAGGCTTCTACTGGGTTGTGCTTCTGGACCGCCGATTGCTTGGAGAGGACTGCTATAATACCCCGAGTTTCAGATTCTACTAATTAGGCGTCGGATTTATTTTTCGTGAATATTTTTAAAAAGTTACAAATTTTTCTTTTTAATTTTTAGAGAAATCGTCAAGTTATTACGAAAATTTATGTAATTAATCGATTAAATCAGAATGAGAACGGGCATATAGATGATTTTGCTTCTTTTGGGGGGTTTTAGCCAACCCAAAAATCCTATTTCTAACCCCTTCGCACCCCTCTTCCTCCTCACCGTCTCTCCTTCATCATCACCCATTCCACCTCCATTCTACTCCCCTCTCCCTCCAGCTACAGACAGCGGGTAGCGAGGAGGCTCGGTTGGGTTACGGTATCGGTGGAAGGTTGGTCGTGAGGACGTGAACGAGGAAGTGGCGAGTGTGGGTTGCGGGTTTCCGAGCTTCACCGGGTTTTGATGTGGATTGGCGACGATCGGAACGATTTTAGGCTGTAAAAGCGGCGTCTTAGGTAGGGGGACGGACCCATCCACCTCCCCGCATGTTTTCTCACCGTTTAGAATTGATTCCGGGCAAGAACGAGAGGGTTTCTTTCATGTTGCGGGAAAAATACATATTTTGGGATGAGCGACAGTTTTGCTGATCTAGTGGTCGATTTGTAGTTGTTTGAGTGTCATTGGGTGTGCCAAGGGTCGGGGAGCGTTTCCCCATGGTTCCCGCTCACAATGGAGCGAGTTGGGCATGGAACGGGGCCCTTAGAGGGTCACTTTGTTCTGCCATCGCCGGAATCGGTCGACCAATCCAGAGGATCGGTCGACCGATTCCTGGCAAAGAGCAGGAAATGGACTGGGCTGGGTTCGATCGACCGACCCTGGGGTTCAGTCGACCGAGCCAGGGCAGTCGGTCGACCGACCCTGGGCAGCCCCTGTAACGACCCAAGATCTGGGTACCAGAAAGGAACCGGTACGACCCGAATCCTGACCCGCCACCCACGACCCGGGAGGCTTGGAAGAGTTATTTGGACGATGTGTCGATGTACAAGAATCTAAAATAATTGTAGAACCACAAGACAATATATGTATAAATGCTGTAAATTAAACATTTAGGAAGAGCAGTCCACCTCCTTAGTAGGTCGAAAATAAGGTTCAAGCGGATGAGGAGGATGTACGCGGCTGTAACAACCAATGATTCGGATACCGATTCAAACCCGATACCATTCGGATCCTACGTCGTCACCCACGAGCTGGGAAGCTCGAAAGGGTTAATTGAGATGGTGTGGTTATGCATTAAAATTCTAAACAAAAGTAAGAAATAAATTACAGAGCTAATAATTAACTGGCAGAAATAGAATTAACATTTTATAACAATTTAACATAACAACATAGTCCAATCCACAAGTATAGTCAACAAGAAAGGAAACGTACAGTGTCACGGGGAATATCCCGGCATTGGTGAGCTGGTTACTAAAGGTCTTCCGACCTAGACGCACCTGTTGACACCCGTTTTCAGCCTGCAAGTCGAGTCTTTTCTCTTATTCATCTTTCATGATGTCCCGAATTACCTGTTGTTTCGGAGTTTTCCTTGAGTGTATCTCGAGCCCCTTTCTTGATCATTTCTTAGCCCATCGAGCCTTGGAGCCGAGGGACTATTCTTCCTCGATTGCCGCATGACCAGACTGGGCTCTGCTAACCCTGATGGTCGCGATATTGGGATGACCGCTACCATCAGGTAGCGGTCATCCCAAGACTGCTATCTGCTGTCTTATATCCCGGTGTGCGTCGACCCATTGGCCCTCTGTACGTCGACTCCATTTGGGTTTTTTCTGCTATGGCCAGGTCGCGGTCGTCCCTTGACTGCGTTCTTCAGGTAGCGGTCGTGCGATAGACCGCATTCTGGTTGAAGAGTCTAGATCATCTTGGGCTCTATTTTCTCCGGCCGAGGACGCTTCGGAGTCCTTGTTTGCGCCGTTTTCGCAGAGGATAGCCTGCCACATCGATTTCTATCCATCTCTGGGGTATTATCCCACTGTTATCTCAAAGATTTATCAAGCAAAATCCTTTTTTGTGCTTATCCTCGGATTTCGACCTAGGGTTTTCTGGATTCTATAAATAGCTCCTTTGTTCCATAGGCGCGGGAGAGAGGCGTTTTCAGATCCGGAGCGAAGTCATGCCGCGTTGCCGACTCATCCCCTTTGACCCCTAATCATCAGGGAAGTGTTAACTTCGTCCTCCTTCTCTTAAGGCTCTCTTCTCTCATTCCTTCTTTTGTTTCTCTTCTCTATCTTTCTCTATTCTCACACAGTTTTCTGCACTTCGTTTCTGCACGTTGCTCCACATTCATGCATGTTTGCATCATATTTCTATCTCTATTTACTGCATTTTAAATCCTTCTTTCACGCCTCATGCATACACAATACACACATCTATTGTTTGCTCCCTTCTACAGGGGTTAAAAACTCTCCCCCGGTGCATTCTCCCTCAATTTTCATGTTGATTTTCTGCATTCTGGACTGATGTTGCACTTCAAGGTCTAATGGGTTTTTATCTCTTTGTGTTGCTTTGTTTTGTAGGAAAGGCAAGTAGGACGTGAGGCCCTCGCTCTCTGGTCGGATGGAAGGCGAGGAGGTGTAATCCACGTAGTTTCCCGCACCCGTTGCTCACGCGTGATCACGTTGTTGCGACCATCCTTTGACCGCGTCTTTCATCCTCTTTTACAAGGTACGCAGTAGGCATCTTTACCTTCTTATAGTCTTTTCCTACTGTTATACTTGGTGGCGATCACTGTCCTTTTATATTATCTTCATCGCCCCTTTCCCCTTTGCTTATATTGCATGCTTATGCATATTATTCTTTGTTAAGGGGCGAATTAATTATCAACAACCTGGTTTTTTGGCGATCGCGATGGGGCACCTAGTGCCCATCGCATTATTTTTGCTTTCCTACAATTTTGGTGTGTGTGTGTTTATGTTTAGATAGCATTTCCTGGGTTTTCCATTTGGTTTTGTCAGTTTTCGATTCTGGGAGGAGGTCGCGGTTCTGCAGAAACCGCCATCTTGATATAGCGGCCCTCAGGGGACCGCCACCTGCACACATATACCCAACTGCATATAGCGGTCTCTACATGATCGCTACCTGCAGGTAGCGGTCATCTAGAGACCACCTCCTGCCCTCTGCAGGCCCAGGGACAGGCCCTCAGGTACGTGGTTCTTTAGATTGCTTGAGTTGATTCCGGGCTTCTGATTGTGTTTTTATAGTTTTGAATCACTGTCTTATCTTGTTCGGCAAATGGACCCAGTTCAGGCACAAAGGCTTGTTGCTAACCATCTTAATGGCCCTTCTTCTTCCTCTCATGTTGTTGGCCCAATTGGTCCTTATGCTCATGTCCCTTCCAGGTCCATGTATCCTTCTGCTCCCGGAATGGACCTTTCTCCTTCTCAGCCCGGATCCTCCTATCCAGCCCATTATCATAATCTTGGTCTGAATTCACAACCCCTTACTCAAGCTGGCCCCCATTATTCTCGATCTCTCCCTACCCAGGAGATGATCTCTCAAGTCCAACACCAGCTTGATGAGCTTCAACGCCGAATCAATCCCAAACCCTCCTTGAGTATTCCGTTCACCTTTCAAAATCTCCAGTTTCCACCTCCTTCGCAAATTCCAACATCGTCAGGTCTACAAGAACCCTTGTACATAGCAAATAAACCAAAATAGAGGAAAATTCTATCATGGCTAAGCGGCTGATGTACCAAAGGGGCAGGCAATATACACACACTTACGTGGATCCAAAACTTAGCAACAGCTCAAAATCGATGTCTATCCTAAAGATTTATTAAAAGATTCTGAATCCTCCGTTTCTTCGACTGATCAAGAAAGTCAGTGCCCTTAAAGCGTTGAGCAGAGTAGCTGAAATGTGATACCCTCATGTTGGAGTAGGACTCATCTTCTCCACAAATGAGACCAGAGCATGTGAAGAGGGCAGTGCCCTCGCATGCAACAAGAAAAGTCAAAAGGGAGTAGAATCTCAAAATTCCAAGACGAAGGATAAAAAGAAGAAATAAAAAAATCCCTAAAAGGGAACAAACGAAAGAAAAGCATGGTTGTGACCATGCCTGGTCGAAATAAAGAAAGCCCTTAAGTTACAAGTCCAAATTCTAGGGGCACTGCAAAAGCACAACAAATTCTGAATTAAGGTGGTCCGAAATCACCAAAAAGGGTGGAGTGAATTAAGCTCGCTCATAGCTCACCTCTTTAACAGCTTTGTCGATCCTCTTGTGAAGTTTATCTCTTACATTCCTTTTTCTTTTGAGGACTCGAAATCGAACAGAAACTCCAAGGGATGGAACTCTGTTGATAGCATGTAGCCTCTTTTCGAAAACACACTATATAGTTGTCTACCCCTAAGAAAAAAAAGCTATTGCTACAAATAAATCTCAACGTTTCTGGTATGTCAATGTCTTCATCCCCCTTTAGTGTTTTTTCTTTTCTCAACCTCAGGCTTAGGTCAATGCATGCACATCACCAGTCGGTGCGATGGCGTCTGATTTTTTATCAGCGTCGCACGGTTGACCATTAGGGTTCCAAGGTGTTCCATCCTATATCGTCTATGGTTGTGAAGAAATAGACTCGGGTCGGGCAAATCATTTATCTTGAATACTTTTGGGGTGTATCTCTGTTGTCAGAAGCAACTGGAAGCCTAAGCTTGGCGTGATGGTATTGTCATCAAGATAAGTCTTAACCGACGAGACCATCATTCAAGGAGTCTAAAGGCCTAAATCAACCTAGATGTGTGCTCAAGATACCTGGGAGGTTGTAGAAGAAGCATGTCCTCCCAACATTATTGCGATGTCTCATGGGCAGTTGCCGGACGTTGGCAAAAAAAATTAAAATATACCCAAAATTTCAAAAAAAATATAAAAAATCTAAACAAACAAAAATCAAAAACACCAAAGTACGGGCATGTCTCTGAAACATGCATCTCACACCATTACACAATCCCTTTCACTGTTAGCCCACAATTGCGAACCCCAAAGGCTACTCCCCTTATCTCATCCTATCCCACTAGGCGATTTATACCTACGCTACTACCAACACACAACTTACAGGCAAATTACATGCCCATCTGCCCATCCAAGCTAGTCAAAATCGTGGTTACCCCATCGAGAGGAAGAGTATTCCTCGCTCCTTTACTTTCCACAAATCCTAATGGCAAATTGAACTCTGCCAGCTCATCATTTCAACTTGAGTCCTAAGCAAATGAAACCGTCATTTAGCTTGATTTTCAACAGATGTCTGGTTGTATTACAAATACTATGTTTCCTTACTCCCTCTACTCCATATCCCCCTGATTGGACAAATGTCCTACCTATATCAGTGGGTCCAAGATGGGCTTCGGCTATGAAGTACGGGTTATCCCTTCCCTTATCCTTTCCCCCAACCAAACACCTCAGTAGAGTCAATTGACATGCTAAGTGAAGTTAGCACAGACTCCCCCATCATCGGGTATGATCACCTCCGAGGACGAACATGCGGCCTTGTAATCATCCCCACGGAATTCAATTATGTCCGTTAAGCCCACTGTAAAGCTGAGGGACAATGTTTGCTTTTCTAAGCACTTACCTCAGTGAATGCTTCCTCCTTAAATGCCTATTTATTTATGAACTTCACTAATATGTGCTCATGCAGCTGCAGGTTACACGGCAACGAGATTCGCTCCACATCGACATCTCCTACTATTTATATACTACATATTATATAGAGCTTGAAGGCTAATAACTCCGGCGCATAAACTCTGAGTTCCTCTGTAATAAAAACAATAAGGGGTTTATGTCTCTTAAGTTAATCGACGGCCATCTGGTTTCCTGATTGACTACGGAATGACGGACTTCTCGAATTCTTGATCGAAGTCATTCCCGGAGCCACATAATAATACCTCCGGATATGCATTAGATAGATTTTCTCTTTTAAACCCAGCATACATCATAGAGGCCCTTTCCTTTTTGCATCCAAAAACAAACAAAAAAATACATTTAGCAAAGCATGGCATGCATTCATGTAGTAGAAAGGAAACAAGGGCGGAGAGAAGGGTTTGCCATTAATACGCCCCAGATTCCCATTGTCAATCATCCAAGTTCTTCAAGTCTATAACTCCTATGTTGTCTATCCATTCCACTCCAATTCTGGTGGTTTGAGAGTGTGTTTTGCATTTGTTCGCCATGAACATGTGAGTCAGAGGTCATTCCCTTATCCTACTTATGATTTATCCTAATTTTGGGTGTCTTGTATCTCCTTAGGTCGATTGTGATGCATCCCTGAGTGTGCCAAGTTCCACTGCGATTGTCTGGGAGTCCCACGGATTGCTGATACAAGCCCTTGTCAATCCTTTTCCTTCTTACCTCTTTGACCTTTTACCCAGTATAATTATTTGTTCCCATGCAAGGCTCGCCCTCGACTCAAGAATTTCTTTGAGCGGGACGCCCAAATTAGGCTAGTGTTCTTTATTGGAACACATATTTATCAGTCCACTGAGCTCCCTTGCAAAACAGACGTTCCGGAGGGGCATTTGTAGATGCCTAATTTTGGACATTCCACAAACCTTGATTTAGCTACCATAAGAGTGACACATTTTTCTGAATGATTGAACCCTCAAGCCCCCATTTCCAATCTAATGACTCAAACGGGCCGAAAACCATCGAAATAGTGGGCCAAATCCACTTTCTGGACATCCAAAAAGACGGACGCCAAATCCCCATATGAAGGCTAGATAGCTAGTCGCCCAAGGCTTCTGGGTGGCAACATCCTTGGCCGCCTAGATGTCCTGGGTGGCCAGGAACATGGCCGCCCATGTCTCCTGGGCGGCCAGATACCTGGCCACCCTGGTCAGTCTAAACGGCCATCGATGTGGCCGCTTTCTAATAACCGCCCGTCAGCCCACATTCTCACAATTCTGCCCACTCTGGGCGCATCCTCTTCAACCAACCCCACTCCGGGGAGTCAAGACACGCGTAGCCACACACGAACTCACTTCCAGAGTGGTCCAAAGCCCCCTCATGCGGATTCAAGCCCCGTTTTTAATAGATTTCGGGGAGGGAAATCCCTCCATGTACAAAAATTGGAACCTAGGGTTCTAGTGGGGGGTTGGCAGTTCTAGGAGACGGGAGGCGAGGAGATTTCAAGCGGGAGAGTCCCTTCAGCACTATGAGAGCTCTGAGAGCCCTTTTCCACTTCCATCCCACCAATCCAAGACACAAATCGAACCCAGAGAGCTCCGAGATCCACCTGCGGAAGAGGTTCTGCATCCACCGCCAGAGGAGACGTCTTCCACAGAAAACGGCCATCGATCTAGTCCTCACCTTCCTTGAACGGCCACAGATCCGGCCACCTACTACTGGTAGACAGGCAAATCCCATATTTTCTTCCCTCTACTTCTTTTTTGCTGCATTTAGTTCATTTGCACACACCCCATTTCTTTTCTATCACATTACATGCATGATAGCTTTTCTTATATCTCTATTTCAAAGAGGTTTTTACCCCAAAACATAGGGAAGGTGGATGGTCAAAAGTCTCGACCATCCCCCTTCCCAACCCCCTTCCGGGTACGATTGACCCCCGATTGCATGTTTTCCCTTCTATTTTGAACATATATTACACATTCACAGTCTAATGGGTTCGTTTTCTTTATTTACATGTTGAATTTCATACTTCATAGTAGATTCGCAGATTCATGCTCCTCGTTCTTGGCCGGTCGAGAGCGAGGACAAGTAGGACCCACATTCTTCTATTTTGGAAGGCGATTGTGATCACCCTACTCTTGTGGGACTCAGGTAAAAGTCCCTGGCGATCACCTTTTGTTCACTAATCCATGCACTATAGTGTTGGACGAAGCTACGGTTCCGAGCATCCGCATCCGAGCCGACGGTAGCCGATTTCTGGCACCTACAATAGCGTTCTGGCCCTTTGCTACTATCTCTATGCGGCCTTGGTGAAGAACTTGTCCAAGAGCCCTCAGTGGACCAAGTCCTCCAGGGCGTCCTTGAGTTTGACACAATCAGCCGTGTCATGGCCGTGGTCACGATGGAAACGGCAATACCTCCTTCGATTCCTCGACTTCAGATCAGACTTCATCTTTGGGGCCTAGCGGAAGTAAGGCTCTGATGGATCTCCATGAGGATCTGCTCGGGTGGGGCTGACAGCGAAGTGTAGTGCCTATAATGGCCTCCCTCCTTCGGCCCATGCTAGTCGTGGCGCTCCTGATCTCGAAGCTCGTGCTTGCTTCTTTCCCCTCGGGGGAATCGGTCGGTCGCTTGCGGTCGGGTTAACCGGCCCTGGCTGCTCAACCCAACGCATCGCTGTTCCCCTCGCAATTGGCATGTTTCTAAGCCAGGGCGAGGAGCTCCATAAGTGTCATAGAGGAATCCACTCCGAGCATCCTTCAGAGGATGGCGTCCCGTGTATCTTGGGTCAGCACTATCGTGGTGATGCTGCCGTCCAAGCGAGGAATGCAGAGAGCCTCTTTATAGAAACGGGGAATGAAGTCCCACAAAGGTACCTCGGGGCCCAACTTTATGGCGAGGAGGCTTAAAGCAGATCTGACATCCTTCTTGTAGCCAAGGAAGTTTTCCTTGAACATCTTCTTTAGCTGCTGGAAGGAGGTTATAGTTCCCGCAGGTAGTGACTCGAGCCATGTCCGAGCATTCTCCCAAAGGGTGGTGACAAACACCAAGCACTTCACAGTGTCTGAGGCCTGGTGGAACACTAGGTTGGACTCAAACCTGTGCATGTGACTAGTGGGGTCAGTGGTGCCATCCTACAGGGTCAACATCGGCAGTTGCAACTTAGGGGGAATCGGTGCCTCTATGATTTTCTGGGAGAAAGGTGCATGGAAGTCAGAGTTGTCATCGATCAGCCCCTTGGCCGTGCCGCCTGGAGGATGTCATCCGGGTTGCGGACCTTGCCTTCAAGCTTGCGCTCGATCTCCTCGTAGCATCATAACCGTTGTGCCATCTCTTGGTTGGAGTGCAGCGGGCTGACGGGATGCTGGGAAGGCTGGCTACGTGGGCGGCGGGAGTGTGTGGCGGAGAGGAGTGAGGGTTCATGCACTCGGCGTGACTCCTCCATCGTAGGTACGCCTCCGTTATGCGGGAGTACCACCGGAGTGGGATCTTGCTATGCCTGCGGATCGTGAAGGCCTTGATATGCCTCCATTAATGCATGTATCTGACAGCGCATCTCTACCAACTCGTTCGTGACGGGATCTTGTGGAGCAGCGCTGCGAGATGGGTGGGATGAAGAAGAGGCTCCCTGGGAAGCCTGTGGGGAGCTGGGGGGGCCCTGGCAGTTGCTAGTGTTGTGATAGTTTCCACAGGGTGCCATGGCTTTCTGTTCCATTCCCATAGACGGTGCCAAAAAGTGTCAAGGCGAAAAAATATCCCCTACGTCTCATACTACACCTTTAAGATTTATTTTTTGGGGAAGAACAGTTGACCACCCCGAGAAAACTTACAACCACTAAACAAGATGTCAAAAGAAGCTCTGGGAGAGATTCTAGGGGATAACCCTCTGATGCTTAAGTCAGTAACACGTGAAGGAGCAAGAAGGAAGCTTAGAGGGAGAAAGAGAGGGGGGAACCTGTAGAATGGAGCCGTGGAGAATGCTCGGAGAGGAGGAAAGTGCTCAGGAGGAGGAGGATGCTCAGAGATAGAGATCGGGTTGAGAGAACTAGGTGAAGACCCCTCAATCTGCACTCTCTGCACTGCTTGCCCCTTATGCCGTGGAGTCCCTGTCTAGATTCGTCTCTTAAAGTCTATCTTGTGTCAGGGAATTTGTCTTGGTCTTATCTGTAGGTCTGTCTGAGGACTTATTTATTCCAGTTGTATGTAGGGTTGCATCTTCCCTGGCTTAGCAATGGCATAGTAAGTGGAGGGGTGTCCTTCTTGATCGTGGGGATCCTCTATCGTCCACTCGCCCGCTCGTGGAGGAAAGGCAACGCGGCAAGCATCTCAACATTGCGCACGCAATCTGGAGCTCGTCAGGATAAGTCCCTTAATGGCGGCTTCAATGTTCATTCATTGGCAAGTCTTATGGCGCCTGGAAAGTACGAACACAGAGATCTTGTCCGTGGGCTGGTCAGGCCTCGATGGACTTCTACTAGTCCATGCTTCTAGACTGCTGGTTGGTTGGAGAGGACAGCTACGGACCTGGCTACCTTAGACCGCAGTAGGCATGGCGTTATTGGGTGTGGACGCACTTTTGGGACACTTCGATCTTTCTTTTATTTATTTATTCATTTGTTCATTTGTTTATTCAATTTATTTGTGCGAGGGCGTGCCAGTCACCTAGGTGACGATCTATTCGGACTTAAAGGAAGCCCTGGGTGCACTCGATATGACTAATCAGATGATTGTGTGTGTCGTGTCGGGACAAAAATCCACCGCGCCATAAAGGTCACAACGTTAATTATATCCCCTCAGAGAGGGGAAAACCCTTGATTAGTCGTCAGGAAAAGGGGCCCTACAGCCATGAAATTAACATCAATGAAACGGAGTATTGAAATTCGCGAGTCGCGTGAAAATGCCCCTCGATGGAGAGAAAATGCTTAAATCGTATCGGATGTTTACCGACCATTTTGTGTTCGGACGAAAGTCTATGTTGGAAGCGTGACAAAGATGAATTCAAAACCCACGCAGAAATGTATGTCGAATATACGGTAAATTTAATAAAAGAGCGGGATCAAATCCCAATGGAAACGAGTCCGATTTGATGAATTATCGCCCTAGGGCAATGTCGGATCACGGCCATATCGGGATGGTTCCCAAGGTCCGAACCCGACTTAGAGGGGCGACGTTAATATTCCCTTTACACCGGGTCTCGGGGAGAAACGAGGCTACGGAGCAGGTTTCACCATATTATTATTATTATTTGAGTTTTTTATTATTATTTTGATTGTGAGTTTGTTATTATTATTATTATTAATATTATATCTATGTATTATCATCTCCCCCCCTTTTTTGTGAAGAGTTCACATCACTAGGATCATCGTTTTACTATCTTATTATTATTATCTCTTTTTTGTGATTATCATATTTTTTATTGCATTTGAAAGCGTGTGTGGAAGGATAAGCCGAAAGGGCTGAAGAAAAGGTTGACCTATCCTGAAGACAGGTTGACCTTAATGAAATCCATGCTGGAGATAAGTAGACCGCAATGCATTCAAGATTAAAGATAGGTAGACCTTGAGGGGTCTGAGCATGAAGGCAGGTAGACCCCGAGGGGTCTGAGCATGAAGGCAAGTAGACCTTGAGGGGTATGAGCATGAAGGCAAGTCGAAGCATCAAGGGGCGCAGCACTAGATAGGTCGATGCGGCAGCAGGCGCAGCGCTGAATAGGTCGAAGCATCAAGGGGCGCAGCAGTAACGACCCGAGAATCTGATTACCGGGAAGGCCCGATAACCCGAGACTCGCACCGCCACCCACGAGCCTAAAGACTCGGAAGGGTTAGAAGGATGGTGTGGAGACTACACAAGTATCACAAATAATTATAGAAATTAAACAGTTTATATGATAAGCAGGAAATAAATTAACATTTAATTAATACATGGTCCATAAGATATAACAAAATAACAACAGTAGTCCACAACTAGTACAGAGACAAGAAAGAAAAGTACAGCTACACGGGACATACCCCGGCTTTGACCTCTGGCACTAACGCTGGGCACCTGAACCACGCTGAGCCTCAGTCGCGCACCCCTGAGGCCGCGCCTCACCTGAAACACGGTGAAAATACGCAGGGAATGAGTCTCGGAACGTTACAAGACTCAGAAGGGATCACTCGAACCCTACCTCACGAAACGGGAAACCACTACGCTAGCGGCTAAGCGAGTACCTTGGAAGGGAAAGCCCTACAACTACAACACCGGTCTCGCGACACGAAAACCCACACACATGCCACGGCGAGACAATCGGAACTCATCGGTCAACCCGATGAAAAACCCGAAGGTCGAAGTCACAAAGACTGACTGACAGTCTGTCACTCCCGACTCGAAAGGAGTACCTCCCACTAGAAGCAAGACCTAATGCGTCCACTGACGTCTTAGTCCGCGCCTCAGGTGTCTCCCTCTGGCCCAGCGGCAACTGAGACACCGTACAAGTAACCACAAACAAGTGACTAGTTGGGGTCACACTCGTCAGCGTGGGTCCAACCGCCCACAACCACGTGTGCACACACAGACCGTCCGTCCCTGGTCTGGCCCTCTGACCGGTTTCCCCTCAGCCGGACTCTGGCTGCTAGACACGGGGACCGACAGAAACCAGTCTAAAACCGTCCTCAGGGTAAGCCTCTCCACCTACTCTCAGGTGGGACCACTAAACATGTAAGCAGGCTACGACTAGTGGAGGGTCACTACGGAGTAGACTCTCAAGTCAACTGAAAACAACGTACGTGTCCGACGAAGTACGGGGATCGTCCCACGTACTAGCACCGTCGCACGGTGACTACGGTCGGAGAAGAAACGGGACTGCGAACCACCCGGTGCAATCCTAAGCCTGGTGGTCTACTCTAGATGCGCCACAGGCTCTGACGGTCTATCGATGGACCGTCACAGTAGTCTGACGGCCCAACACGAGGGCGTCAGACGCTCGGTGCAAAGCTGGGTGTAACGCGCCTACTTTGGTGCGTCACAGGCTGTGACGCGCCATCCCTGGTGCGTCACAAGCCAAGAAGAAATCAATTGTGATGCATGCCACTCGGTGCGTCACAGGCTGTAACGGACCAACTTTGGTGCGTTACAGGGTGGAAACGCGTCAGCTCTGATGCACCCACACAGGGGCGTTACAAGGATGTGATGCGTCACCCTGGGTGCGTCACAGGCCTTGACCCCCAACGGTCAAAACCAACGGTCAAGTGCCAACGGTAGGATCGTCACTTGATGGTCCTACCTAGGCGCGTCACAACGCCATGGCGGTCTATCGTGGGACCGTCACAGCCCACAGACCCCCAGTTGGCCAAAACAGAGCTGTGACGCACCCACCTTGGGGCGTCACAGGATGTGACGGTCACTGGAAGGACCGTCACACTAACCCGACGGCGAAACGGCGTGAAACGTCCAAAAATACCAACCACGCCCCCATGCCTCCATAGGAGAGGGGGGAAATCAAGGGGGAAGCCCCCTAAAGACCACTAGCATGCATCTAAGCCATTAAAATGCCGAATCGCGGCCTAAAAACATAAATCGGGCGAACTCTCCCCAAATCATGGAAAATCCCAACCCGGCATGAAAACCCATCTCTCGGCCTCCCCTCGGGCTAGAAACCACGGGAATGGAACGTGGGGAGCTAGGGAACGTCACCCTACCTCAATCTCGCTTCGAGGCACACCGGATCGCCCACAAATCATGAAGAAAGCTTTTAGAATTCTCGCTCCTTCACGCCTCCCACGAACACCGCACGCCCACGAGATCGCCTCGCCGCCGCCCACGTCGCCGCGCCGTCGCCCCGCCGTCGTCTGCAACCGGAGAGAGGCCCGCCGCGGTCGAATGGGAGAGAGAGGGGAAGAGGGGGTGCTCACGGTGGGAGGAAAAAGAAAGAGGAAGAAGAAGAGAAGGTGAGGGGAGAGAGAAAAGAGTGAGGTATTTATAGAAAATCCGAAAAATCTGGAAAATACCAAAATTTTAAAAATTATATTTCCGCGATCCTCGGAACGCACCAATCGCAACGGTACAACTCTCGCCCAGGTGAACGACCCGGTTCACCCGCAATGAGGTTCCGAAGGAATTACCGAAACACACCGGAAATCGAAAAATACGCGCGGAAAAGTCGCGGACGCACTCCGGGCCTCTGAAACGACTCCGGATCGCGTCGACCCGAACACGAAAGATGTCCGAAACGAAATTGCGGACATAACAGAGCCAGACACTCTAAAAAAGTAGATCCGAGACCTAAAAAGAAGGATCCAAAAGATCTGGAATATTACAGCCCTCCCCCCTTAAAGAAATTTCATCCTCGAAATTTAAGAACAAAGCTCGGGAGAAGAAGAGGGGACTCACTCAAACAGGTAAGGGAACTGCTGACGCATCTCGTCCTCATGCTCCCAAGAAGCCTCACCACCAGAGTGCCGCTACCACACCACCTTGACCAAGGGGATGACCTTGTTCCGCAGGCGCTGCTCTCGCCTATCCTCAACGCGGACGAGAAACTCTGGGAGAGAAAGATCTGGAGTCATCTCGGGCCAAACGGAAACCTCAAGCACATGAGAGTCATCGGGCATGTACTTCCGCAACATCGAGACGTGGAACACATCATGCACCGACGCCAACTCAGGTGGTAACTGTAATCGATAAGCAACCTCATCGACGCGCTCCACGATGTGGAAAGGACCAATATAGCTGTAACTTAGCTTCCCACGCCGTCCAAAATACATCACCCCCTTCATCGGAGAGACTCTCAAGAACACACAATCGCCAACGGCGAAAGTGAGAGGCTGCCGCCTACGGTCAGCATAGCACTTCTGCCGACTTTGGGCCGCCAACATGTTCTGACGAACCAGGTGCACGACATCCACACACTGCTGCACCAACTCTAGTCCCGTCAAAATACGCTCACCAACCTCGAACCAATCAAGTGAAGTCCGACACGGACGCCCATACAACGCCTCATAGGGAGCCATGCCGATGCTCGAATGATAGCTGCTGTTGTAGGTAAACTCCACCAACAGTAGGTGGTGAATCCAACTCCCTTACCATTCCAGGCAACAGGATCTCAAGCATGTCCTCCAAAGTCTGAAAGGTCCTCTCTGACTGACCATCTGACTGACCATTTGACTGAGGAAGGTACGCCGAGCTAAATGCTAACTCTGTGCCAAGAGCTCGTTGGAAACTCCTCCAGAATCCAGAAGTGAAACACGGATCTCGATCTGACACAATGGAAATGGGAATTCTGTGCAGAGGCACGATCCGCTCCACATAAAGATGAGCCAACTTGGATACGCTCCAGCTGACTTTGAACGATAACAACCGAGTCACCTTCGTCAGCCGATCCACCAGCAACCAAATACTGTCCTGCCCACTCGGAGTCATCGGCAATCCCATCACAAAATCCGTGATCACGTGGTCTCATTTCACGCGGGAACATCCAAGGGCTGGAGAGTACCTCCTGGTCACTGATGCTCCGCCTTCACCTGCTGACAGGTCAGGCACCTGGCCACGAACTCGGCCACATCTCTCTTCATGCCAGGCCACCAGAACTGCCT
This sequence comes from Amorphophallus konjac, assembly GCA_022559845.1. Taxonomy (NCBI): domain Eukaryota; kingdom Viridiplantae; phylum Streptophyta; class Magnoliopsida; order Alismatales; family Araceae; genus Amorphophallus; species Amorphophallus konjac. The sequence goes on from JAHNEJ010000861.1 coordinate 42,542, forward strand.
TCGCAAGTTCCGATACATCTTCGTCGTGCCCGGGTGTACGGTGTACATGAGCCTCGCGCAACACCGCACGACAAACCTGCCCCTCGGCTGGGACGTACAGCCTGCCACGGAATCTTACGGCTCCGTCCTCGCCGAGCTCCACATCAGCCATAGCCAAAATCCGGGGCAACTCAGGGTCTGCATACTGAGCCTCTGTCACCTGACGATGGATAGCAGGCGTGACAGTCAGACTCGTAAGCACAGCTAACCCTGACTCCTGGGGAATCTTGAGCATGAATGACACTTCGGGCACTTGTTCTCAGAGCCTCCACTTCCTCAACATCAAGGCACTGACCGCGACCTTCCGACTCAAAGCATCGGCGACGACATTCATCCTGCATGGCTGATAAGATAGGGTGAAGTCATAATCCTTCATATACTCCATCCAACGCCTCTGCCGGAGGTTAAGGTCCCTCTGCGTGAACACATATCTCAAACTCTGATGGTTAGTGAACACCTCGAACTTCTCACCGTACAGATAATGCCTCCAGATCTTCAGCGCGAAGATCACAGCCGCCAACTCCAGGTCATGGGTAGGGTAGTTCTCCTCGTGGGGCTTCAGCTGCCGCGAAGCATAAGCCATCACTCTACCATGCTGCATGAACACAGCACCCAATCTGACCCCGGAAGCATCTGTACACACCACAAAACCTCCTGATCCAGAAGGTAAAATCAACACCGGAGCCGAGATGAGCAATCTCTTCAGTTCCCTAAAACTCTACTCACACTCATCAGTCCAGACGAAAGGTACATCCTTCCGCGTAAGTCTGGTCATCGGGGTCCCAATGCGAGAAAAATCCTAGATAAACCTTCGATAATAACCCGCAAGCCTCAAGAAACTCCGGATCTCCGTCACAGACCTCGGCCACTGCATTACTGCCTCGACCTTGGCGGGATCCACGGAAATACCATCACCAGAGATCACGTGCCCCAAAAAGTGCACCTCACGAAGCCAGAACTCGCACTTACTGAGCTTTGCATACAACTGGTGATCTCGCAACGTCTGCAGCACCACACCCAAATGGTACGCGTGCTCCTCAGCAGACCGTGAATAAACAAGGATGTCATCCACAAACACGACCATGAACTGGTCCAGGTAAGGACGAAACACCCTCTGCATCAAATCCATAAACGCTGCGGGGGCATTGGTGAGCCCAAACGGCATCACCAGAAACTCATAGTGCTCATATCTCGAGCTGAACGCAGTCTTCTCCACGTCAGACTCTCGAATCCGCAACTGATAATAACCAGACCGCAAATCAATCCGCGAGAACACTCGAGCAGACTGAAGCTGATCGAACAAGTCATCAATCCGCGGTAACGGATACTTGTTCTTAACGGTTACCTCGTTCAACTACCGGTAGTCAATGCACAGCCTCAAACTACCGTCCTTCTTCTTCACAAACAACACTGGCGCACCCCAAGGAGGAAAGTTAGAACAAATATACCCCTTAGCCAGCAACTCCTGCAACTACGCCCTCAACTCCCTCAGCTCAGCGGGAGCCATACGGTAAGGAGCCTTCGACAAAGGTCCCGTACCAGGCACAATCTCGATAACGAAATCGATCTTCCGCTGGGGAGGCAATCCAGGTAAGTCCTCCGAAAAAATATCAGGAAACTCGCACATCACCGGAATGTCCTCGACATCCGGCTCCATCCGGTCTGCCACAACCACAGAAGCGAGAAAACCCTGGCAACCCGCATCAAGCAAACGACGAGCTCGAATCGTAAAATAAGAAACGGGAAGAGGAAGACCTGATACCTTGGAAATAGAAGGTGGGTCCACAAAGTCGCTGGAAGTAAACCCTCTTTGAGCCACAATCCACCAAAGCATGATGTGCCTCGAGCCAATCCATACCCAAAATCACATCAAAGTCCTGAAGTGGCAATGCATAAAGCCTGGCCGACAAACTCCACCCTTCAACCCACACAGAGACCTCATCGAAACAATACGGAGTGATCATAAAATCACCCGAGGCAACTCCACTGCCAAATCATAAGACAACTGGGTCACCGACTCCTCGATACTCAGCGCGAAATCCTCCGAAATAAACGAATGAGACGTGCCAGAATCAAACAAAACCCGAGCCGCACAACCCAAAATCTGAACGGTACCTTTCACGAGCTGTGACGCCACTGCCTCTGCCCTGGTCATGTGTGTGATCTGGCCTCGAGCTCTCTGCCTACCTCCCACACTCGCTGGCCTGGGTAGCGGCGGATACTGTCCCTGTTGTTGCTGCTGCTGCTGCTGTGGCCTCTGCTGCTGGGGATGCTGCTGCTGAGGAAACTGCTGCTGCTGCTGCCTCTGAGGACAGTCACGCGCCATATGTCCTGGCTGGTCACACCTGAAATAGACTATCGGCGTCGTGCACGGCCTGTCTGGATGGGACTCGCCACACCGGGGACACGGTCCTCGCGATCCACCCACTGATCCCTGACGTTGAAAAGGAATCGACTGATGTACACTGTCCGATGATGCCTGCCTCTGATCCTTGTGCTTCTTACGGAAACTCTTCTTGAGAAACTTCTTGACCTTCGAGCCAAAAGACACGAATCCTGTCGTTGATGTTGCCGGTGCCGACGCTCCTGAACCACCCGTTGCATGCTGAAAAGAGCCCTGCTGCTGGGTAGCCGACTGTTGGATGCGGCCTGATAAGGACTGCCCTTGGCTGATCGGTCCTCGAGTCCTCTGCATATCCATCTCCAAGGATGCCGCCACACGAGACGCTGTCTCCAAATCGATGGCAGCGTTCGCGATCAAATGGTGCCTCAGCTCCTGCCTCAAGCCCTGTACGAACTGTGCGGTCTTCACCCTCTCATGCTCCATGATATGAGGTGCATAATGACCCAGCTCAACAAATCGGGCCCTGCACTGCAACACGGACATGTCGCCCTGGACCAGCTCCAAAAACTCACGCATCCTTTGCGTAGCAATATACTCTGGACAGTAGGCACGCTCAAAAGCGCTGACAAAGTCACTCCACGCAATCTGCTCAAGTAGACGAGACTGAAAGGACATCTTCCACTCGGAAGACCACCACTCCCGAGCCGTACCCTGCAACTGGTTGTAGGCCAACATCACCTTGTCCTCCGCAGTACACCGCATAGAACTGAACACCGCTCCATCTCGTCGAGCCAACTCCGAGCCAAATCAGGGTCTGACTGACCGTCATAGTAAGGTGCATGAAACTGCATGAAATCTCTCACTGCTCGGCCTGGCCCACCCCTGGTCGACGAGCCCTCACCAGCCTCTCCGCCGAACTGCTGCGACATAAGCTGGTACATGCCACGGAAGAAATCCTCGGCCCCCGGAAACCTCGCAGTATCCACTGCCTCGGTGGCCGCTGGTGGCACTCTACTCTACTCCTCCTGCTCATGCTAGATCTCCTGAGCCCCAGCCGACTGCCCCTGCTGAGAGCGAGTGCTCCGCCTCGGTGCCATGCTCGCTCCTGAAGCAAAAGACAGAAAACACAGGAACGGCAAGGTCAAGAAAAACACACGATGCCCAATGCCAGCGTCAACTGTACATCATCATTGTGGACTAGTGGACCACCACAATTACTTATGATTCTCGTATAATCCCACAACCGCGCTCTGATACCAGCTGTAACGACCTGAGAATCCGATTACCGGGAAGGCCCGATAACCCGAGACTCGACCGCCACCCACGAGCCTGAAGACTCGGAAGGGTTAAAAGGATGGTGTGGAGAATACACAAGTATCACAAATAATTGCAGAAATTAAACAGTTTATATGATAAGCAGGAAATAAATTAACATTTAATTAATACATGGTCCACAAGATATAACAAAATAACAACAGTAGTCCACAACTAGTACAGAGACAAGAAAGAAAAGTACAGCTATACGGGACATACCCCGGCTCTGACCTCTGGCACTAATGCTGGGCACCTGAACCACGCTGAGCCTCAGTTGCTCTCCCCTAAGGCCGCGCCTCACCTGAAACACGGTGAAAATACGCAGGGAATGAGTCTCGGAACAAGACTCAGTAGGGATCACTCGAACCCTACCTCACGAAACGGAAAACCACTACGCTAGCGGCTAAGCGAGTACCTAGGAAGGGAAAGCCCTGCAACTACAACACCGGTCTCACGGCACGAAAACCCACACACACGCCACGGTGAGACAATCGGAACTCATCGGTCAACCCGACGAAAAACCCGAAGGTCGAAGTCACAAAGACTGACTGACAGTCTGTCACTCCCGACTCGACAGGAGTACCTCCCACTAGAAGCAAGGCTGAATGCGTCCACTGACGTCTTAGTCCGTGCCTCAGGTGTCTCCCTCCTGCCCAGCGGGAACGGAGACACCGTACAAGTAACCACAAACAAGTGACTAGTTGGGGTCACGCCCGTCAGCGTGGGTCCAACCGCCCCCAACCACGTGTGCACACACAGACCGTCCGTCCCTGGTCTGGCCCTCTGACCGGTTTTCCCCTCAGCCGGACTCTGGCTGCTAGACGCGGGGCCCAACGAAAACCAGTCTAAAATCGTCCTCAGGGTAAGCTTCTCCACCTACTCCCAGGTGGGACCACTAAATGTGTAAGTAGGCTACGACTAGTGGAGGGTCACTACGGAGTAGACTCTCAAGTCAACGGAAAATAGCGTCCGTGTCCGATGAAGTACGGGGATCGTCCCACGTACCAGCACCGTCGCACGGTGACCACGGTCGGAGAAGAAACGGGACTGCAAACCACCCGGTGCAGTCCTGAGCCTGGCGGTCTACTCTAGACGCGCCACAGGCTCTGACGGTCTATCGCTGGGCCGTCACAGCAGTCTGACGGCCCAACACAGGGGCGTCAGACGCTCGGTGCAAAACTGGGTGTAACGCGCCTACCCTGGTGCGTCACAGGCTGTGACGCGCCATCCCTGGTGCGTCACAAGCCAAGAAGAAATCAACTGTGACGCGTGTCACTCGGTGCGTCACAGGCTGTAACGGACCAACTCTGGTGCGTTACAGGGTGGAAACGCGTCAGCTCTGACGCACCCACACAGGGGCGTTATAAGGCTGTGACGCGCCACCCTGGGTGCGTCACAGGCCTTGACCCCCAACGGTCAAAACCAAAGGTCAAGTGCCAACGGTAGGATCGTCACCTGATGGTCCTACCTAGGCGCGTCACAACGCCGTGGCGGTCTATCGTGGGACCGTCACAGCCCACAGACCCCCAGTTGGCCAAGAGCTGTGACCCACCCACCTTGGGGCGTCACAGGATGTGACGGTCACTGGAAGGACCGTCACACCGACCCGACGGTGAAATGGCATGAAACGCCCAAAAATACCAACCACGCCCCCATGCCTCCATAGGAGAGGGGGAAATCAAGGGGGAAGCCCCCTAAGGACCCCTAGCATGCATCTAAGCCATTAAAACACCGAATCGCGGCCTAAAAACATAGATCGGGCGAACTCTCCCCAAATCATGGAAAATCCCAACTCGGCATGGAAACCCATCTCTCGGCCTCCCCTCGGGCTTGAAACCACGGGAATGGAACGCGGGGAGCTAGGGAATGTCACCCTACCTCAATCTCGCTTCGAGGCACGCCGGATCGCCTACAAATCACGGAGAAAGTTTTTAGAATCCTCGCTCCTTCACGCCTCCCACGAACACCGCACGCCCACGAGATCGCCTGGCCGCCGCCCACGTCGCCGCGCCGCCGTCTGCAACCGGAGAGAGGCCCGCCGCGGTCGAATGGGAGAGAGAGGGGAAGAGGGGGTGCTCACGGTGGGAGGAAGAAGAAAGAGGAAGAAGAAGAGAAGGTGGGGGGAGAGAGAAAAGAGAGGGGTATTTATAGAAAATTCAGAAAATACCAAAAAATTAAAAATTATATTTCCGCGGTCCTCAGAACGCACCGATCGTAACGGTACCACTCTCGCCTAGGTGAATGACCCGGTTCACCTGCAACGAGGTTCCGAAGGAATTGCTGAAACACACATCAGAAATCAGAAAACACGCGCGAAAAAGTCGCGGACGCACTCCGGGCCTCCGAAACGACTCCGGATCGCGCCGACCGGAACACGAAAGATGTCCGAAACAAATTTTTAGACACAACGGAGTTGGACACTCTGAAAAAATAGATCCGGGACCTAAAAAAAGGATCCGAAAGATCTGAGATATTACAGCAGCACTGGATAGGTCGATGCAGTAGCAGGCGCAGCACTGGATAGGTCGATGCATCAAGGGATAGGTCGATGCATCAAGGGAAACAGACTGAGGGCAGGTCGAAGCATCAAGGGATAGGTCGATGCATCAAGCCTAAATAGAGTTTCCAGCAACGCTCCAACTTAAGATTTTTTTGATTCTTTCTTCTGCCCACGCAATTAAATTCATTCTCAAATTTCCATTCATGTATCTTTTCATCATTATTCATTTCTTGACAAAGTTTCATCAGTGGCATCAATATCAAGGTCATTCAGTATGGACTTGCCCTTTTGGGTTTCTTCTTCCTTTCTTTTTTTTTTGAAATGTTGCAACACATGCTTTGATTGTCGTGCAGAATGAGATATGCATGGCGTGAGGGGGATTCTAAATGTTTGAGGAATACACATATGGGATTCCTGTATGAAATCCGGTGCATGAATCATGCAAACCTAACTATATGCCCATGAGGGAAACATGAAATGCTAAGGAGAAAGGGGAAACACCGAGGGGCCTAAATGCAATGCAAGGATGGCAATTCAGATTTTATTTCTTTCCTTTGATAGCTCTTCTTCTTTGCTTTGTTTAATAACCCTGTGTATGTTCAGAATTACATTCAGTCATCATATTTCTGCACTTATGTTCGTAGCAACCTTGAAACCTGTTGTTTGATCAATTTCCCTCTTTGTTTTGCCTGTTGCAACCCCAACATCTTCGGGTTTCAAATTTCAGTACATAAGTCCTCAGAATTTCAGTTTTCAACATCAGTTCAGTTATGTGTGTGTAAGAGCTGCTAGTTCAGATTTTTTAACTTATGTGTATTTCATTTATTCCCCTTATTTTTTTTTCTGATTTTTTTTTTGCTTAAGATTCTCTGACGAAAATTTGGCAGCATCTCCCCTTGACTCAGGGCGTTTGGGGGATAAATGGGGAAGGTGACCCCGAAACACAAAGCGTGCGCCCGAAAGCAACGACCCCGTAAACCCGAGCCGATTATAGTGGAATCTCGAGGGCTAGCCTACTAGGGATCCTCTCGACCGGGGGTGCCACGATTCTATTTCCAGAATGTGGTCTTGAAAATCTTTTGCCGAAGCATGTTGCCATCAATGTTTACTTGCTCAAGGGAGTCACCCGGGGTCCACATCATAAGAGAGACAAGCCCCCGGGGATCCAAGAGTAATATGAAATTCAAGGGGGTAGCAAGCAGAAGTTTATGAAGAAAACCCGACTCGGGACGAATCTCATGTGCCTCATCCCTTCGGTGACATGGTGGTGGGAGTCAGCCAGACATCGAGATGGGATTTTGAGGTTAAAAAAAGGGTAAATCAACCAGATAGAAGGGTTCGCAGACCCACAGAGAGAATGAGATCTGGCGAAGCAGAAGATATATGTATCAATTATATCACATCTGTATACACTCATGCTAAAAAAAAATAGCAGCCTGCAGTCATCATATGTAGGGATTACACCCTGATTTATATACGTATAACTCTGTCAATCATATCACACATGCATATATATATGCGCACAAGGGAGGAATGAACACCATGTCCATGAAAGGAAATCAGGGAGCAGACCCCCTTCATCTCATTAGACTTGAAAGAAATTTACATAAGGGGAGATGGCAGATATCATAGATCGTAGAACGAAAGGGGGGAGAAGAAAAGAAATACAAGGGGTGGGGAAAAGACCCACCCTCTTACAGCACTTCTCACTATCTTCTTCCTTCCCTGGGCTCCCACCACTCAAGATCGGAGGAGATGGAGAAAACAGAAACGAAATAAAAAAGGGGCCTTTATCTTCTATCCTTCAACCAATCAGGGGGTTTGTTCTTCACCGCAGGGGGCTTTTTATAGGGGATTCGGATCCCAGTTCGGAGAGGGGCTTCCCAGACGTCTTTTCCTTGTTCCTCCCGCCGCTGCTGTCGTTGCTTGCTACTGGCTCATTGCTGCTGCAGCCGGCTTCGTAGGGGCGCGATGGAAGAGGATTTCCTCTTACGTTGTGGCCGTGCTCCTGCCTTCGTCGGCGACGGACAGAGGCTTTGCCGGAAATGTGCTGTGCGTCGTTGGCATCGGGGAGAGGATCTGTAGACACTCGAGGCTGGAGAAGGTCCAACGCAAAGGTCCACCATACGCCGCCACGCCTTGCTGGTCAATGCTCGGCCTGTTGGTTAAAGGCAGGGACCGCCGAATGCTCCGGCACTCCCGTTGAATGTCCGCGCGGAAGGTCTGCTCGTGAGGGAAGGGGGAGACACGGGGGGAGAGACACAGACACATACGTGGGATTTTCCTCCTATTTCTCTTTTTTTTAAAAAAAAATCCCTTTCCCCTTTTCTTTGCCCCTCATCTTATCTCTGTTCGGTATCCGCCCTTCTCCATATTTCGTCCACTCCCCCTTTCATTTCAATTGGGTTTCTTTCACATTTGGGCCTTTCCACATAACTTGGCCCATTTGGTAAGTGGGCTGCCCCTTTCTTCTTTGTGTTTTTTTCTTGGTGTCCACATTGGGTCGCGATGTGTAACACCCTCAAATATAGCTAAGTTGTACTCTATATCACCGAGACGCCTTTTCAAGTATCGGCTCAGTTCTTGTAAAGAACTCCGAAGTTAAGCGTGCTTAATGGGCAGTAGTACTGGGATGGGTGACTGTTCGGGAAGTCCCTCATTCTGGAGCCGATCACTGTTATAAAGGGATAAAATCGTGAGGCCGATAGGCCAAAGCGGACAATACCTCGACGGTATAGAGTACGGGGCGTAACACGATGTGCCTGACACATATTCCCCTCCTTAGGACCTTTGGGTCCACTTGAACGTTTTTAGGGGGAGAGGAAAGTCTCATCAAAAAACTCGGTCCACAAATAGGTATGCCACATTCGATGGTACTACCTACTGGCGTACTGCCCTCAAATGAGGTCATTGACCTCCCTACAGCATCGTCTGCACTCTGCGGTGCCTACTAGTATACTGCCCTACGCCCCCTACCCCCTCTTCCTCTAGTCTTACGCAAGATGGCCAATTGTTTTATGCCTCTTGCCGCACATGACGACATTGTGATGGCGATGAAGAGCACCAATATTGCAAGTATTCAAAACCCTATTTATTCTCTTTCCCAGTCTCATCAACCCCGGGCCAAGCCATACCAAGCTAGGGCTTTAAAGTGTAATGAAATAGTCAAGCCTAACCTGGCCCAACAAACAATCACTTAGGACTTGGGTCGGATTTGGGCTCATAAAGTAATGTTGTGGGCTTGGGTCAGGGTATACGTAGCTCGGCTTGGGCTCATCCCATTGACAACTCTAGGTAGAGATATAAAATGGTCAAATTTGGGTTAGACCTGAACCGGACCCAGTCAAGACTCGGAACCAAATAGACGGGTCTCAAGCTGGATCCAAATTCTTTGACTCATCAGGGTCCAGACCTGATGGACCGAATTGGCATATTCCTTGCTTCCTGCTTGGGGATCCATATTGACCCTTCTAGACCCGAATTGTACATCTCTTTACATGGGTTCTTGGTTGCCATTCGAGAGATCCATATGGACCCGGATGGGCCATATGGATTTGTATAGAGCCTAGATATCTCTTTGTGTGGATTCTTGGTTCCTGTTTGGGAAATCTATATGGATCCATAAGGACCCGATTTGGCATATCTCTTGGATCCCTGCTTCATGTCCGGGGGATCACTATAAACCCGAATAGGATCCAAAAAGGCGGACATGATACTCTTCCAACCTGAAAAGGTATTTGTTAACACATACAGAGGCGAAATATCCATACAAATACCAGAAGCAGCTGTAAAAGAGAAGCACGAAAAAAAAACTTACGCTATCATGTACTTTGTCACTTCCTAATATCAAAGGCTATACAGGCCATTAGTCAAAAGAAATCCTTCGTAATTTCTGATCAGCAGCAAAAGCGAAGCATCTGCATCCCTCGGGAATCCACACATACAACTGCACTCACGGTGTCAACCCGCCTATCAAGCAACAAATCTAGTTGAAAGAAACCCACTTTGAATTATCAACCAAATTATAAAGGCATATAAGAACTCAGAAGCACAGATATGATCTTACCCTCTAATAGTACTTCTAAGAGGAATTTCCCCACAAAAGCAACAAGGAAGAAAAAATTTATTTTCATTTTATTTGACTATTTTTCATTTTTATAAATTATCTTTAACTGATCTATAATATTTTTAAATACTAAATCCACAAGAGGAGAGTATCAGGCTATGTACGAAGTAACTCGAGGTACGTAATGAAAATGCACGTCGTCTTTCTAACGATGTGGACAAATCAAAACACGATTTGCAATGATCACTAAGGTATGCAACAAGTCATTCTCCATTCAAATTTATTATTAACAGAGAGAAGAAACAAGATGGTTGTGGCTTCACCTATGCGTACAGTGAACATTGCTCTCTTTTCTGCGCATCAAATCAATGGAACCAGATGATACCCTTGAAACAATTCCTAATGTCACTGCCACCAAATTAATCAATCCGGTACTTTCCTCTATCAATTCCATAGCTCATATGCGTCATAAACCATTAAACTCAGCTCCTGTGGGAGTAGTACTAAGGCAAATCGCAAATCAAGTACTCCCGTGCATCAGAAAATTCCGACTGAGACAAGAAATATAAAACGTTTACGAAAGTCTTTGGTGTGAGAATCTATCTAGTCTCAAAAACAGCTATCTACCAAACGGTCCTATTTGATCAAGGGACAGCAGAAGAGATCGGAGAGCAGAAGGGATCGACTACCGGTATAAGACCCTGACTCATGGTAGAGAGGTCACAAATTCGACCCCCCCCCCCCGAGTGAAATAAAACTGATCACAATTAATCCTCTAGGAACGTGAACTCAAGATTTGTTGACCTTGAGAAAGAATAGTGAACGTGAGTTAGACGTCCTCTAAATTAAACCCAAGTCTCTCACACGCCGCATCAAAAAAACAAAAGAGAGCATAAGAAGGTAAGGAAAATATTGCAGTCATTAAGTTAATACGGAACAGAAGAATCTATGTGAAATTACGCAAAGCATGCATTCTCCGATCTCATTCCAGTTGCAAAACATTTAACCGTCTTAGAAATGAAGGCAACGGTGTGCTTGCCCGTGTTAACAAACCATTTTGCAGGATAAAATTATTGTAGGAATCCGAAGACTAGCTCAGACTTCACGAAACGACAATCTAAGAGATGCACATTGAAATGAAGGCAAAGGAATAAATGCATCACCAAAATCTCAAGAACGGGTGTCAACCGTACTCCACGGCACTTTCTTCAACCGTAGAAGTTGCAAGTAAACATGCAACCATTAACGACCTTCATTCAATCACTTGCGGATGCAAAAAAGATCTGTCCCAGCTCTTCACAGGAACCTTATCGGGCCCAACTTCTGTGATGCTCCTCCAAATGGCCAGCTTCCAAAGCACGGTAATGGGACTCGATAATTCAGGCCACCCCGTCAACTCACCCTCCGGTTCAGCAGAACTGCTGCCTACGCGAGACCTTTTAAAGCAAACATATCTAGTGCTGCCGTTGGGGCGATAAATAGTAACAAAAAGCATTAGCCATAAGTCATATCCCCAACAAACCAAGCAGAGTAGTCCTAAACTCAGTCCATGGGACCTCCCAACTTGGGAAACAAGCGGATCCAAGGGAACAAACAGTGTGGTAGTAACAACTGCAAGCATCCACGGTTCACCTAAAATAGCTGGCAGCCAAATAGTCCATACAAAGTAGAATATGATGATTGAGCAACTTACCGTACACAACATGTCGCATGATCGTCCAAAAGCATGAGACCTAAAGAACATATAAAATAAAAGCTACAATTGCTATGGTAAGACCCACAGGCCAAATACATAGAACAAAAGGTAACTCACTAATCTTCAGCTCTGTGTCGGTGCTTGAGTTACTCCACTTGGAGCACCCTGCGCAGCAGGTGATTCGTAAGACCCATGCATACTTCCACCAACTGCGCCATCATTATATGCAGGGGGCTGTGAATACCCGGCGGCACTACCACCACTGCCATATGAATCACCATATGCTTGTTGTTGGGCATAACCCTGTTGAACCTGAGATGGCACACCACCATAAGATTGTTGTTGCCCATATCCTGGTTGGGGTCCCCCAGAGCTAAAACCTGAAGGAGGGGTTCGATGGTGAGCTGAATCCTGCTGTGCATAACCAGATTGTGCTATCGGAGGCTGAGTATAACCTGCTTGGGCTGCAGCTGGCTGGACATAGCTTGGAGTGCTGGGTGCCTGCTGAGCCTGCCCATAAACGGGCTGAGCAGGTGGAGTCTTCTGAGCCTGAGGTTGCTGCACATAATTAGGCTGAGAAAGAGGAGCTGTCTGTCCATATCCTGCTGCAGGAGGCTGGCTACCATATCCTGGTTGTGATGCTGGTGGCATTCCATATCCAGGCTGACCTGTTCCCTGATGAGAATAGCCTGTGGGCGTGCTACTCTGTTGCTGTCCAGGGAAACTTTGCTGAGTAATAGGAGGCTGAACTGCAGGGGGGACTTGCACAGGAGGGCCTTGTGCTGGGCCACCTTGCGTTCCATAAGCAGAAGTGGCAGGTCCATCTTGGGCTGTTGCACCATAAGCAGGGGTTGACCCATAACCTTGTTGTTGATCATACACTGGTTGAGCATTCAGAGGATGAGTATACCCTGTTTGGGTCCCCGGAGCATGGTAGCCACCTGAATAAGCATCTTGATTATATCCTTGGTTCTGGACAGCAGGTGGCTGGGAGTAAGTAGATTCAGAATAGGAGCCCTGTGTGTTGTAAGCAGAAGACTGGGTCTGGCCATAATTGTAGCCACCACCATCAGAAGAAGCAGAGGAACCTGCAACAGGAGGTGGCTGCTGCTGCTGCAGTTGTTGCTGGTTGTAGTAATCATATCCAGTGCCAACTGTAGATTGTTGACCTGGTGGGTTAGAGGCCTGGTCCCAACCACCAGCGTATCCAACAGATGCCGGTGGTGGTGGATAACCTGCATAAGGTGGCTGAGATACATTATACTGCGGGGGTGGCCCAGGGTATGCTCCGGGTTGCATGTAACCATAGCCAGGCTGCTGCGTCGGAGGTGGCCCAGGAGGGCCCCAACTTGTTGGAGGGCGTGGTCCACCAAACCCTTGCTGCGAATATCCTCCACCCATGGGTGGATTTCTAACACGATTCTGCAAAGATGAGATTCATATGAACCCATAGCTAATTTCCCAAATATGCAAACAAACTGAATGCAAACATGAAAGCTGTGAACTAGAAAAATCTAAAAACAATCACAATAAGGCATTCAAATGGTTGAAATATACTTTCAATTTGAAGTCACATCCATGAAAAGAAGAAAACGCCTACTTACCACAATCGGATTCAACCAACATCAGCAGATGCCAATCCTTCTCTTGGCCCGAAACAGATGGGGACTTAATAGAGTTGTAAATCTATAGAGAGATGTTTCACAAGTACTATACTAGCAAATATGCAATGTTTTAACAATGGAGCACAAAATATCAGAATTATCCTTCTACCATCAGACTAATACTGTACAATGAGCACCAAGCTGTTAAAACAGTACCGAGTGCAGCTATCAGAAGTACTACCAATGATCATTCCAACTCCAGTCAAATTATCCGAATCTTACTCCTGAAGAATTATCTTTCTACCATCAGACCGTGTACAATAAGCACCAAGCTGTTAAAACAGCACCATTCTTCAAGTGCAGTTGTCAGAAACACCATAATGACCACTCCAACTCCAGTCAAATTATCCACGGCTTACTTTCCTGAAGAACTAATGGGCAATAGTAGCAATCAAACTAAAAGGTCACTTCATATCAAGAGGACATAACAAGGTTGGGCAAAGATGAAATTCGCAGATGTGCAAGAAGATAATTTTTTTGTTAAAAAAATCTGAATTTAGAGTACTCGTGTCATTAACCATTAGTGTCAAGTTTCCAGGAAACCCAATTATCACAAGCAACAGATATAATGAACAGGAAAGTGAATTAGCATAGAAAATTTTCCATGATAATATGCCAAGATTAAACCCTTCTCAAGTATGGGAGAAGCCTCCAACTTAAGCATAACACAGAGACATTGGGGTGCATCGAACATAGACGCAGATCATGTGCAGATAAAATCAGGTGCTAGAAGGAAAACACTGATAATAGACGTAACAACTAAAGGATTCAGAGGCACATGGGTACAATACTTTTGCTTGCCAGTTTACTGGAAATGGACACAGAACAAGAATAAAAGTAATCGAAAATTAACTTCCCCTCCCAAGATGATCAAACACAATCTAGAAAGTAAAATAGCAGCAATACATTGCTGCCAGTTTCAGATGGTTCCTATGCTCACTACACTTCATAATAGGTGAGTGCAAAATGCGCACAGAAAAGCACATTACGCAACCTCAGGCATATCTACAAAGTCATAAACTGGCAAGCAAGGACGAAAAAACACATAAAGAAAATATGGGTGCAAACAAAAGAAGATATATAGAAATGAAAGAAAATATTGTCAAAATGTTGCAATATATCAAATTGTTCATCTAATAGTTCCATACTCAAATACCCATGGAAAACAGCTAAAAAGTCTACTGCTATATTCACAGGCGAGGTCAAAAGGGGAGTTAATCCATAAGCTCACTTGACAAAAGCTTAAGTGAAAAATAGAAAGGCTTCAGAGGCAAAAGGATGATCCAATCAAAAGTCGATACAATGCAAGCACACACAATGGCAAAGGACATAAGCATAGACTTCCCCAGGTTCTTCTTTCCCTCATCAGTTAAGCAGGACTCTGTACAAAAAAATCACAAATAGGAGCACCATACAAAACCAAACTGATAAATTGGCACCCACTTAATTCAGTCAGCCTAAATGGTCGTTTGTGTTGTTTAGGTTATAACAATTTGAAATCAAACGTCCAAAGATGACCAGTGGGCGAAATAAATCTTTTAGGCTTCTCCTTGACAGATCAATCATCAGTTAATAGGATTGTAGGTTCAAGACCATACCAGTGCCAAGCCAAGAAACATCACAAAGGTCCTGAGTCTATAATCTGCACTGAGGTGGTATCACCAAAAGCTACTCCTACAATAATTTCCAACAAAATTTGAGTCATGATGCTCATAATCAATATAACATTTCATTGCCTTCAGCCTATTATTCAAAAATCCAAATGATTCTACTAGGAACAGCCAGCTGCTTGATTCAGATATGTTAAAACAGATAGGATAAACATCTCCTAAAACCAATGGAAATATCGGACATTGGCATAGTAAAACCTCCCATATATTTTAAAAAAAAAGAGCAAAGTTCAGCTAAAAGATGCAATGACTTCCCAAAAATGCAATGCTAAGAGAGTTCATATATTTTCCATATTTCCTGTACAAGAAATTCCAGCCAAATTTCAAACCTCAATTTATACTCAGGAAGAGACTGACCAAAACCCAACTCCCTCGGGCAAAAAGAAACCAGACTGCCCGGCAACCTAGAACTTCAGCAATCCTGCAAACTTATTACCTCAAAAATCAATTAAAAGCTTAATCCAATCATGTACCTCATACAATTACAAAGTTATGTTAGCCAAATCCGCTGTTGGAACAATTAGCGAGCAATGCAATCCTTAATCATGGAGGCCAGATAAGAAAAATCTAGAGAAAATTTCTCAAATAGAGGGCTCAATTAGGGTCTTTGTATCAATTGTCAAACCAATCAGCTGAGATATCCGATAAGTACCCTCTGCAACTAAGCAAATACATTATCTAATAATGTGTCACAATCAATATAGACATGTCACAAAAGGTCAAGTAGAATAAAGACCCAAGCTAAAATAAAAATGAATGTGTAAGACATACTACAAAGATCTAAAGCAGAAAAAGTTTCCAAGGTTGATTGCCCAAATTTTCTCAGTAAGGTTACTAGAAAATGTAGCTTAAATGCTTTCCAAAGAACACACGAGTACATGAACAGAAGCAAATCAAATTAGTGAGCATTGAAAATCTAACAGATGGCAGATTAAAAAAGATGGGACATCAACTGAAGACTCCACAAGAACTACACAATCTGATTTGGGGGGTGACAAGATGCCATGCCGTACAGAGACGTCAACATGTGTTGTCCATACCTGTGTCTAGGGTTTTTATACAAAGTTACATATAAAAGATCTCTCCCAACAACAGCAGTTGAACTCTGTTGGATAAAGAAATATAGCAGATTTTTTTTTGGAAGCTAGCAGAGACAACTAATTGTTCAATACAGAAGTATTGCACATATATTTTAGTTGCATATGCATAAGTAGATGCACATTAAACTAAGATTTTGTCTCTGTATCAAGTGTCCTTTTTTAAAGAATTTGCCACATCCAATGAATGTGTAAGTGCCAAGAACTATATTCATACCCATGCCCCCGAAATGACACATGGCATTCACCACTCCAAGTCCATTGATAATAATATATATAATCAAAAAAATGTGCAGCCTAGATAACTTGGAAATTTAAGTATATCGGAAAATGTTAGCAATGTAATGTCTAATAAGAAAACTGAACACAATGTTATATTGTTACAGCAAGTGGCAACTTGACACAGTAATAGTTCAGTGTTAATTTTTTTCCTCTAAAACAGCAACAAAAGATTCTCTGATAGATATCCGCATCTGTCCTCCCTCAGCTAGACAGTAAAGATAACTCCAAAATTTTCTCTCAATCAACAGGGCATAAAAGATGAAACATATAAAGTCTAGAGAAGAAGTGAAATCAATGTAGTTCAGGCAACAAAATCCAAAATAAAACATTGATCCACTACTGACATTAGAAAAATAAAACTAGATATAGCAAATTATAACCCGGTTGTAGCAACAAATGACATCATCTGTAAACAGGTTATTCTTCAGGATATAAACAACTCTTGTACTAGTGTAAAGAGACATAACTCATAAGACTATTCTGAACTCAAAACGATTCTCTCTAAACTCACTCAGGGTATTCAAGAAAGAGTACAAACCAAAAGCATTCTGTTAGCATAAAACAGTTAAAAGAGGATAAATCACAATTGAATTAAGTAACAGAATTACAGCAATAAACGAGTCATGATTTACTAAAGCAATAGTTAATATGCTGTCATGTCTGAACATAAAGCATATACAAAAAAGTGTAGGACCCCCCATGTACCTCACTGATGACTTCGTTAACTAATTGTTTTGCTGACTCAATCTGTTCCTTAGTGCCATCAATCTGCACTGTTCTTTCCATCGATGGGTCACCAGGAGGCAGATGCAATGGTATTATCTGATGAAGAAAAAAACAAACATTGTCATACTAATGAACATCAACAAGTTACATGCTGAATACAAATGATGACTTTGTGATGCTTTTTTGGAAAAGACAAGGCATTAAAATGGATATGAAACAAATGCAATGGCCACTGCAAGCAAGAAAATAGAAAAATAGTTAATTAAGTATAATAGCATGATCAGAGAATCAAAAACATTGTTTTATATTCCCAAACATGGTAACAAGCACGATAACGTAGTCAAAAAAAACATTATGTTCATTTACACTCTTAATATTATTATCATGCAATGTGTTAGCAATGCCTACCCTGGAACTCAATAAGAATACAACAAATCTTGATTCTTGCTAAGAGTGAGTTAACAATGTCTACCCTGGAACTCAATAAGAATAGAACAAATCTTGATTCTCGCTAAGGGTGAGTTGGGGGCTCTGGAAATCTTTTTATTCCATTGGGAAAAAAATCTTCCCAGGCTAAAAAATATTATGAGAAATTTTTTTTCCATGGTTAGGCTTTCCTAAGAAAACTCAACCCTTTTGTCGGTTAACCTTAAATCTCAGCCACTGATATGAGAGGGGGAGAGAGGCTTCTTTTTTCCCCAGGAAAAAAAAAACGGTTTTCTTGGGTCTAGAGGTAGGAAAATTTGAGGTAGTTTTCCGACCCTCATAGAAAAAATAAAATTCCGTAACTGTGTATTTCCCAAACCCCTATCCTTGAGAAAAAATCTGTTCCAAGAAAGTTGATCTTTCCCACTACTTTTTCCAAACCCCTAATCCAACCTAACAGCTTACAATCTTCAAAAGTATATAAATGCATATAAAATGTTTTAACATAAAAAATGGAAAAGCAGCAAAAACAATACCTGGATTCGAGCACCTGACTTCGCTTGCATGTTCTTTATTGTCTCACCACCTTTGCCAATTACTAGACCAACCTGCAAGGAAGGATATTATAACCAGGGGAAAAGATACATGTACAAGGACAACACAGAATAAAAGGAACAACAAGTCTTTCAGAGGAAAAGCTATAGCTGTGGATAAAGTAGTTTCTTTTATTTGTGAGAGAGTTAGAGTATGGGCGGAGCTCCATTGTAATGTGAATTCTAACAACTCAACTCCTTTTCTTTGGGTCTTTTGGGGAGTTTGGCCTGACCACGCTGCCTTGGTGTGGTTAGCATTTTTGTATAAGGAATTTTAGGAGCTATTTGCATACACTTGTATATCCCTCCTTTATATTGATATATCAGTGGTACTACCCACTTCCAAAAAAAAAGGGACAACACAGAAGAGGTCCCAAAGAACCACTTACCTTGTTATTTGGGACTCTCAAGACAACATGCTCTGACCCAACTTGAACACCACCAAACTTCCTAGAAGAAATTATGCCAGAACCCCCAGCTTCAGCCTGTTGAAAACAGAATATACCAAAGGCAACAAATTAGACCTACAGAAAACAGGAATTTCACTGATAGACTCAAAATAAAAAGCATATATTTGTTAAATAAAGTTTGTCTAAATGGAACAGAAACACTAAAGTCTCCCAGTTCAATGCCCCTCGGTAGAAGAAAAGCCTCGTTGAAGAACAAAAAAACAAGCAACATTGTGGTATGGGATGTTGAAAAACTGTATTACCTCTTTAAGTACATCATTAATTAACTGCTCAGCCTTGTTGACTTGTTCAGTGGTCCCAGTGAGTTCAACCAACCTTGTCTGGGAGTTAGGATCTGCCTCAGCATCCCTTGTCACTTGAATTTTCGCTCCTGATTGAAGTTGAAGATATTTAATTGTTTCTCCACTCTTACCAATGATAACACCAACCTGAATGAAAAGCATAAAAGAGACCGTTCAAATTGGACTACAATTATCATCAAACACAACTCAGGCGTTGTTAGAGATGATAGTGCAATACCCTTGCATTCGGAATTTCAATCTTTTTGCTTGTGCCCTGATACCCGTATGTTGCAAAGGGAGTGGGAGTACTCATACTGACTTGGGAAATTGTTATTGGTTGACCCACAGGCTTATGCAAATGGTCTGTCAGCAATAAAGGCAAACCTTTGAGAAACATTCATCAAATCAAAGCAAAACATAGGATGCCAAAAGCATAAAAAAATTACAAAACATAAAACAGTTCTGTTAGCTAAAATAATTCTTCGATGACAGATGATGCAATAATCCTTTTTCCTTAATGTTACACGCATATGATGGGTAATGAAGAACATACGGTAAGTAAAATTCCTCCTTAATGGTTAACATCCGATAGTACTAAGATGGTAGAATCTCTAGTAAAATAATGTCCTGTTGTTTCTGCAAGAACTGATGAATCTACATGTGCAGATCAAACTCCAAACTGTATAAAACTTTGTATGCTCTCTTTATGTGGCTCTAATCACGAATAAAATACACGAGCACATGACTCTTAACACACGGAACCTTGAGATCTCCGCTTCAGTGCATGCAATGTCCCGTGGAATGACAGAAAAGAAAGAAACTGAAGATAACGGTTATAAAAGACCTTGCTCTAGCTATTTCATGTTGCTGCGGAATGATACACCAAGCACCTAATATAAGCAGGTTCTAAGAGCAACCCCCCACCCCGAAAGAAGAAAGGAGAAAAAAGTCGCACATCTGAACAGACGTATGGAAGAGTCGATTAAGATGCACATATCTGTGCAAAGGAAGCACCGGCTACTGTAACTCAAGTCAGAATGAAGAGACACGTGGCATAGAACCCAACTGAAAACCGAAAAAAGAATGCACTGGGCGATGTCAATCCACTGCATATTCGCAAAACGATATGCAATTTGCGATTAAGGTGTCAAGATTAGTGTTAAACGGGAACCACTAGAACATTAGCTCAAACGAATTAGATAGGCGGTCTGAGGCGATGGTGATCCACCAAAAAAGAGGGAGCAAATGCGCACACGAACCGACTTCAAAGAAAGATATGCTTCTTCGGTGGCCCACAAGGTATCACGAAAAACCAATAGAGTGGTTTTCGTTAAAAACTTTTGAGCCAAACGCCGTCGACAGATCCTTCCATGGTGTGCAGAAGCCCTTTCTTACGGAAACAACCGATCCACTCGATCTCAAAAACGGAAGATCGCAACAGCAGCACGAGGCAAAAAACAGAGAAATTATAAACATCAGACAGCCGGATAAGAGCCAAAACCTTTGTCGCCAGCATCTTCCCCGGAGCCGCCGTTCTCGATTCGCGGCCGCTTAGCCTCCGCGTCGATGAGGAGCCGAGCGGCGATCTCCTGCGCCCGTTGTTTGGCGAGCTGGATCCCATCGGGCGGGGGAGGAACGCTACTGTATGAGGGCGGAGTCGGCGCCGCGTGCGACTCCGAAGGAGGCGATGCGATCGGCGCCGAGAAGCCGGTGGCACGGCGAGGGGGAGGGGTGGTGGCGCCGGACGCCACGGCCGCGCCTGGCTCCTCGTACTTCCGCTTGTTATCTGCCCGAGAAGAAAACGGACTGTCCTCCGCCATGGCAAGAGCAAGAGAGCAACACAGAAAACCCTAGGAGGAATCCGCGAGGTGAGGCTGCGCCGCCGAGTGGAGATGGTGCCTTTTATAGTCGCATCTGCGGAGTGAAACCATTAGAAAGTAGTTCTCGTTCACTTCTAAACCGGTTTCGCTGTGGACGGGGGAGGCTCGGATACGGTAAGAACACAATGCGATGGCCAGACCGAAACCGATAAAGAGCAATGGCTGGAGTCCGACTTGCCGCACTCGGTCCCAAAAAAAGATCAAAAGTAAAAAGTCGATCTCAATTCAATCTGTGTATGATTGTACACTTCTGAAACAATCGAATATCCTTTTTTTATCCAAAATAATAGATCAACCATTTTAAGTCCACTAAGGATATCCGGTTTTTTTCTTTCAATAGTCTGATCAAATATCAGACGGGTGGATATATAATTTTGATTGAGGTCGATCTAAAAACAATATTAGGGTAAGCATGCAAAGATCAAATGGCTATGCATAACTTGTTAGATGCTTACAATAAGAGGGAAAAGGAAACTATCCAATAATCGTCTAAATAAAGTTAAAGACGTTTCGAAAGATAATGGTTCAACTAATAACCATTATTTTATTCGTAATATTGGTCATTTATGTCGTGCATCAAGATATAGTAAATTTCCGGTGTTTAATTTATTAAGTGAATTTTTGATACAGATTATTATTATAACAAATATTACAAATGTTTCATTTTTATATGTATAATATATGTTTATATAATATTAAAATGCCGATATTGTAAAAAAAAATCACGGAATGCTCTTTTTGCACTATTTCTGTGAGTAAAAATAGCACTTAATATAGTGCAAAAAGATCATTATGTGGCTTGTTACACAATATTAATATTTTAATGGCTTATTTACAAATATAAATATGAGAATGATAAACTCACAAATTTTATTTTCACAATGCTTTATATGCAAAAAATCTAATTATTAATTTATCCTAACCTTGAGCTAAAAGTAAAATTATAAATGATGAATGATATTTAGATTAACCATATTTTAAAAAGTGAATATTCATAGGCCTTCAATTCTTAAAATCATATAGCCTAAAGGGATTCAAGATGCGTTAAGAAAACATTTTTTGGGATTAAGAAATTTAATACCGAAAACTTGTAGTCACAGTCTCAATTTCAAGAATTTTAAGAAGAATTAAAAACTAAAGAGTGGCCTCAGTGAAATATTTAATGCCTTAGGGCAGGTTTGATAACCGGTTGAGTAATCCAACCCCATGAGAGAGAGTGGAGAGCTCCACCCGCTCTCCTCACATCCATCCTTCCCTAATCGGGGTGGGGTGACTTACTCGCGCCACGGCGTGAGTAAGTCACCTCACTCCGTTTTCAAACTGACCCTAAGTGCATATAAGTGTTTATTATTTTAAAACATCTGTCAAGAAAATTTGTCCCACGGTGCAAGTAAGCCCTCCCATCTCATTTTCAAACTCGCCTTAAGTGTATACGAGTGTTTATTATTTTAAAATATATCTCAAAAAAAATTCTCTTTTAATGTATACATTTAAAAAGATTTTAGATGATATACACGGGGCATATGAATATGTTCTAATTTTATAAATGGTAACAACCAATTTATAAAACTTTATTTGATTAAAATATTGTTAGAGTTAAATTTGTAGGTTTATCATTGTGTGTAGGGGTGTCGACGAATTAGTGGGATTCGAAAATTTAATTCGCATCCGATTTTTTTTCGGATTCGGATCGGGTATTTATCCGAAATACCTGTATTTCGCGGATTCGGGACGACATATTTTTGATTCGAAATGTTTCATTCCGGATTGGATATTGGGGCGCCGCAAGAAACCCCATTTCGGGGCCACCCTAGTGGCGATAGGGTTGCTCCCATCCAGCATCAAGCTGTGGCATTCCTCAGCATTCTCGGCGACAACAACGGCCTCCCGCGATAGTGATCTCGACGACAGCCATGGCGATCTCTCTCTCTCTCTCTCTCTCTCTCTCTCTCTTAAGGGAGTTCCCCCCCTCTGGCACCCTCTCTCATTCGTTGATCTCTTTCTTTCTCTGGTCTTCTCCCATCTCTCTCTAGCAAGTGCATGTGTCGGGACTGGAGGGAGAAACTTCATTATGGCCCAGTGCCATCATCCAAATCCAATGCACCTCCCCCTCCAAGTAAGAAAAGCTCACTTTTTCCTTGCCGATGTGTCAGTTTGTTCTTCGCGGGTGGTGCTATCTGGTTATTCCGATGTTAGAATTTGATTGTTGTCAAGTTTTTTCTCTTTTCTCCCCCCATGGGTATTCTTTTCATTTTAATGTTGCAGTGTAAAATTAGTCAAGTAACTATATATGGTAGAACGTGGAGAAGGGTATGATCAGTGTCCTTCCTGCCAATGATGCTGTAGAGACAGTTGCTAGCTCATTGTTGTCTCCAGGTGACTGTTTTCTTTACCTTTCATTTTTTTACTCGATTTAAGTTTCAACGGGTGATGTGCAGTTGCTTACCTGTAGTCTATAGACAACTTTTGCCTTTTTTATTTGCAGGTAAGTGTGACTTTTTTATTTCCATCTTTTATGATTGATTTTTTAGTTCACTTTCCAAAAAAAAATGGTGGACTTTTCAGTTATTGAGATCATATGTTCCTCCTTTGCTTCCAAGATATTCTATCCTACATGTTATTAATATACAGACTATTGCGTGAAAGATATGCACATTGGATACCAGATAGAAGTGCTTAGGGAGAGAAACGACTTGGATACAAGTCCTGCATTTTAGTTTTACAACAGAAAGGCCTACATTATTTTGACTTTATGTTCAACCAGGTTGTCCTTGTCTTTTAATGTTTATGTTCTAGTATTCATTTATCCTTACATGTCTCATTTTTTGTTTCAAGGCAATATGGGTCCACATGTAAGGTTAAAGATATGTAGTGCAACATATAGTGTCACGTCCGGAACATGGGAGAAATATCAGGGCGTGAACAGTTAAATGAGCGGGTCGATCAAGAAACTCAGATGATAGGTATGAACAACAAATAGATAAAATCATATCTTTATTTCGTAATCTAATATTTTCAACAAATATCTTTCAATGACTTTTGATACTATTTGAGGAGGGTAAATCTGGTTTGACCCAGAAACGGGCCAGCGACGGACGGCCCACTAAGGTTCGAGCGTGCTAAACCCGGCCAGGGGACGAGCACGTACGCTCAACCCAATAAGAGGGGGCCCGGCCCAGCAAAGCATCGAATTTCACGACGCACAACGGCTACGGCCCAAGCGAAGTTCTCGCCGGAGGACACTCCGACGACCGACCGTTGCCCCCACGACGTCGGTCTTGACCCCGTAACGGGCGAGCACGCGCCATGAGCACCGTGAGACTCGCCCAGGGACCGGCCGACGCCGGGACTATCGCCCCCCAACGAGAAACTCCCGCCAATATAGTGGGAGAACGTTACTCTACTAAGTAGACCCTTCCCTCTCAAGCGATGAAGCCCCTCGCTCCAGGACAACCTATATAAAAGGGACATCGACAGAAGAGAAGGACACGGTGGATACTTTCACCATAAGATCTTCCCACTGAGAATAGAGCAATCTGACGCACCACGACTACAGAGAGGCTATCCGCTACGTCCAGAGAGAATCCTCCTTCTGCACGGCCTTACCACCCAGCGAGCACTCTCCGAGTACCCACTGGGAGCGGCGAGCACGCGTGCAGAGGATCTACGCGCCTCTCGGATCGTCTACTACGGCCTCTACTTCTCTCTCACTTCGCTCTTCTCTATTGCTCATTGATCCCTTGCTGACTTAAGCATCGGAGGGTTGTCCCCTGGGGTAACACCCGGGACTCCTTCTGACGCCCCATTGGTTTCTTAGTGTTTGCAGGCCTCCACGGGCACGAGGCGACTTCCCCAACAAATAAATAGAGAAGGTGGTACGTGGCCTAGGAACTATTTTCCAGCCGCTACACTTCTTAGCGTCGTCTGTGGAAATCAGAGCGAAAGGCTATGGCGTCCCGTGGAAGCCTCCGCAACGCCAGCAACCGGGGGCGGGGCTCCCACCAGGGACCCAACTCTCGACGGGGATCGCAGGAAGCTTCTTCCGCTCGCCTCCGACAAGAGGTCACCCCAGGTGACCTGGATGAGCTCCGCCGGGAGGTCCGGGCCTTGGCAGAACTCTGCCGAGAGCTTCGGGACCAGAGAATAAGGCCCCAACGCGCCCCACCCGAGCGACGGGAGGGCGAAGGAGGACAGACCGGAGAGAACTTTCGACAGGTACGGGAGGCATCCCATGCCTCCATCGCAAGGACCCGACGGTCACGCAGCGTGCCTGCACCAAAGGTACGTAGCCCACTCCACTCCAACCCAGAAATGGACCGCCGGCTCCAACGGTTCGACGAGATAGAGGACAAGGTCTGGTACCTGGATGACGTCCTCCTGGCCGCCAAGAATCGCGGCCTCATCGACGACGACCTAGACTTCCATGCTCCCTTCTCCAGCGAAATCATGAAAGCCCCAATCCCGCCAAAGCTCCAGCTGCCGTCATTCGCCTCCTATGACGGCATCACCGACCCGGCCGACCACTTGCACGGCTTCGAGTCCCACCTGGTGTTTCACCGAGCCTCGGATATCGTAAAATGCTTGGCGTTCGTCACAACTCTTTGGGAGAATGCCCGAGCATGGTTCGAGTCCTTGTCGGCCGGGACGATCTCATCCTTCCAATAGCTCAAAAAGCTGTTCAAGGAGAACTTTGTGGGCTACCGAAAGGTAGTCAAATCTGCTATAACCCTGCTCGCCCTCAGGCAGGGGAAAGAAGAAACATTGTGGGATTTCGTCTCTCGCTTCCGTGCGGAGGCACTCCACATTCCCCACCTCGACGTCGGCATCGCCACCACGGCACTCACCCAGGGGACGCAGGACCACATCCTCCGGCGCGCGCTCGGAGTCAAAGCCCCGATGACCCTTCCAGACCTCCTCGTGCTAGCCCAGAAGCACGCGCACTGCGAGGAGAACACCGTGGCCTTGGGCCGTGCAACCGGGACTGACCAGCCCGACCGAAAGAGAGCCACCGACCCACCACGAGAGGGTCGGAGCAAGCGGGAGCGACGCGACGGGGACCGCCGCGACCACTCCGACAAGGAAAGGGGTGGCTACTGCCATTATACCCCCCTGACGGCTCCACCCGACCAGATCTTGATGGAGATCCGTGAGGAGCCATTCCTCAAGTGGCCCCCGCGGATGAAGTCGGATCCGAACTCGAGGAACAAGAAGAAATATTGTCACTACCATCGAGACCATGGTCACGACACCGTCGACTACATCAACCTGAAGGATGCTATCGAGGACCTCGTCCGCAGAGGACTCCTCGACAAATTCCTTGCCAAAGCCGCCGAAAGACGACAGAAGACACCCCCCCCCCGATCAACAACCGACCCAACGGGAAGGAGATCATGCTGATCTCTGGAGGGCCCGCCGCGGGGGGTGATAGTGCCAGCAGAAGGCATCGGTACGCGACGGCCATCAACACGGTGGACCAAGGCGGTGGCACTCCACGGGAACTCTCCCCCTCGGGTCATCTGGGAGACCCCATAGTCTTCTCCGAGGATGACCTAGAAGGCATCACTACGCCCCATTCTGATGCTCTGGTGATTTCTGCCACCATCAACTAATGTACTGTACGACGCATCCTGGTAGATAATGGAAGTGGACTCGACGTTATTACGAACGACTGTCTTATACTCATGGGTGTGGACGTGTCACGACTCGCGCCATTGCACACACCACTGTACGGGTTCTCCAGCATGACTATCTGCCTTGAAGGCCGTATCTCGCTCCCGATCACGTTCGGGACGGCACCAAAAGAGATAACCTTCCTCGCCGACTTTACCATGGTTCGTGCAATGACATGGTACAATGCTATCATCGGCCGAGGGATCCTCGGCACACTTCGAGGTGTCCCTTCTTCCTACCACCAAAAGCTTAAATTTCCCACCCCCCGTGGGGTAGGGGAAGTTCGGGGTGATCAGCGGGAGTCCAGGATGTGCTATCTTATCTCCACCCGTGATCGACGCCCCGAAGAAGTACCACCAGAGAAGAGGGCAAGGACCGAAGATCCAGGTCCGAGCATGAGCGCGCCGGCTGAGGACTTATACCTCATCCAAATTGGGGACAACCCAAGCAGAATACTGAGGATCGGCGCTACCCTGACTGAGCACGATAGGCAAGCGTACGCAAGCTTCCTCACGACTAACCAGGATGTGTTCTCCTGGTCCGAGGATGAACTCCCCGGAATTCCTCCAGAGGTCATCACGCACCAACTTAAGTTGGATCCCACCTGTCGCCCGGTGCAGCGACGCCGAAGGTGTTGCAACCCCGAGCGACAGGCCATCATCAGGGAGCAACTAGGAGAAAAGCTGCGATCAGGGCTACTCCGGCCTACTCAGTATCCAGACTAGGTAGCCAACGTGGTCTTAGTACCCAAGAACAACGGGAAATGGCGGATGTGCGTAGACTACACCGACCTCAACAAGGCCACGCCCAAAGACAGCTTCCCTATGTCACGGATCGACCAGCTAGTCAATGCTACGGCCGGGCATGAGATGCTGAGCTTCCTCGACACCTATTCTGGGTACCATCAGATCAGCATGCACAAGCCTGACCAAGACAAGACTGCGTTGTCACCGACCACGGCCTATACTGCTACACTCGCATGCCGTTTGGACTGAAAAATGCTGGAGCTACATATCAACACCTAGTCAACCACATGTTCGACTCACAGATTGGTCGCAACATGGAGGTCTACATCGACGACATGCTCGTGAAAAGCCTCCGAGCGGCCGAACATTTGCACGACTTGGCAGAGACCTTCGCCACACTCAGAACGTACAACATGAAACTCAACCCTGCTAAATGTGCGTTCGGGGTGCGGTCGGGAAAATTTCTATGTTTCCTCGTCACCTATCGAGGAATCGAGGCCAACCCCGACCAGATCAGAGCAGTGTTAGAGATGGAGAGACCGAAACGGGTTAGGGACGTACAGTGCCTCATCGAGCGCGTCGCCGCCCTGGCCCGGTTCCTATCCCGAGCCGCCGAACAGTGTCTCCCCTTCTTCCGATTGATCAAGCAAGCCAACCTGACGCCAGAAAAGAAGGGATGGATCTACTGGGACCATGAGTGCGAGTAGGCGTTCGAAGAATGGAAACGCTACCTGACGACTCCTCCTATCCTCGCCAAACCCCAAAGGGGAGAACATCTACTCATGTACCTGTCCGTGACGTCTAGTACCATGAGCGTTGTGCTCGCACGAGAGGAAGCAAGAGTCATGAAGCCCGTCTACTATGTTAGTCGAGCACTACAAAGACCAAAGTTCCGATATTCACGGACTTAAAAGTTCGCCCTCACGCTGATCACGGCTGCTCGCAAGCTATGACCATACTTCCTGGCTCACCTGATCGTCATCCTCACCGATCAGCCCTCCGGCAAGTCCTTCAGAACCCTGATGCTTCCGGAAGGCTGGTCAAGTGGGCTATCGAGCTAGGAGAATTCGACATCAAGTTCCGACCGAGAACAGCGATCAAAGCCCAAGCGCTCGCTGACTTCGTCGCTTAATGCACTCTACCCGCCGAGGACTCACCCTAGTAGTCCTCGGGGCCCACCTGGGAACTATACGTCGACGGATCTTCCTGCGCGGCGGGTAGCGGCGCAGTGCTGGTCTTACTCTCACCAGAAGGTTTGGAGCTACAGTATGCCTTGCGTTTCAACTTCCCGACCATGAACAATGTGGCCGAGTATGAGGCACTCCTCTCTGGGCTACGCATGGCAAAGCACATGGGAGCGCCAAGTGTGCGAGCGTACTGTGACTCCTTGCTCATCGCCAACCAGGTCAGGGGGGAGTTCGAGGCCCGCGACCCCTCCATGATGAAGTACTTAGAGAAGGCCAAGGCGACAGCGAGTGAATTCACCCGTTTTAAGGTGGTCCACATCCCACGCGAAGAGAATGTCCGAGCAGATGCTCTCTCCCGCCTAGCGTCAGCCACCACAGTCTCTAGTTCGAGATCGATCATGATAGAGGAATCATCAGCATCGAGCATAGATGATCTGACGCTCCAGGTAAACGCCATCGACTACGAACCCTCCTGGATGGATCCTATCCTCGACTTCCTCCTTCGGCAACAACTCCCGAGCGACCATGCCGAGGCACGGCGCACACGAGCAAGAGCTGCCCACTTCACCATTGTGGACGGTCGGTTATATCGTCGGTCCCTCTCAGCCCCTCTACTCAAGTGCCTCTTTCCCATGAAGGCCAACCAGGCCATCCAATAAGTCCATGAAAGACTTTGCGGAAGCCATGTGAGAGGGCGAGCACTTGCGCGGACGCTGATCCGGCAAGGGTATTGGTGGCCCACCTTGCAGCAAGACTGTCTCGACTATGTTCGGAGATGTCCCTAATGCCAGAAATATTTCCACCTGCATCACCAGCCAGCTACGCAGCTCAACGCTTTGACAGAGCCTCGCCCATTTGCTTGGTGGGGAATCGATATACTGGGACCCTTCCCTAGAGCGCAAGGGAGGGAGAAGTTCCTCATAGTCGCCATCTACTTCACCAAGTGGGTCGAGGCTGAACCATTGGGGAAGATAACAAGTGAAGCAGCTTGGAGATTCGTGATGCGAAGCATCATTTGCCGATTTGGGATTCCAAGGGTTCTCACAACCGACAATGGCAGACAGTTCGCGAGCACTGCCTTTCAAGAAAAGTGCTCGGAGTTGGGTATCTGGAACCACTACACCTCGGTGGGGCACCCCCAAGCCAATGGGTTGGTGGAAAACGCCAACCGAACCCTCCTGCACGGCATCAAGACCCGCCTGGACCAAGCAGGTGACTCATGGATCGACTCGATCCCTAGCATTCTATGGGCCCACCGGACCACCGCTAGAGCCGCCACCGGAGAGACGCCTTTTCATCTCACCTACGGGGCTGAGGCAGTGGTTCCGGTGGAGATATCCAACCCCTCGCTACGAGTGGGACACTTTGATGAAGCCAGGAACAACCAAGTAATGCGAGAGAACCTGGACTTGCTCGAAGAAGCAAGAGCCAACGCCCAGGTAAAACCCGTGGCATATCAGCAGAAACTGGCTCAATACTACAACGCCCGAGTTAAGGAGCGACACTTCTTCCTACGGAGAGCAAGCGTGGCTGACCCACGAGGAGCCGCAGGAAAGCTCACACCAAACTGGGAAGGACCGTACAGAGTGGCAGAAACACTCGGCAAAGGAGCGTACAGGCTAGTGATGCTGGGGGGGGGAGAGGTACCCCGGATGTGGAACTTCGTCAACCTCAAGAAATACTTCCAGTGAATCGTCACTAGCCAGACTCCACTAAGGTAATTTACCTACGAATAACAAAGAGGTAACCTAAGGGTTTCCCTAGATGCGAGCACTGCTCCCAGTGAAAATGAAGAGGTAACCTAAGGGTTCTCTAGAGGCGAGCACCATTCCCCTTGAAAAAGAGAGGTAGCCTAAGGGTAAGGTTCCCTAAAGGCGAGCACCGCTCCCCTTGAAAATGAAGAGGTAACCTAAGGATTTCCCTAGAGGCGAGCACTGCTTCCCTTGAAAATGAAGAGGTAACCTAAGGGTTCCCTAGAGGCGAGCACCGCTCCCCTTGAAAATGAAAGGTAACCTAAGGGTTTCCCTAGAGGCGAGCACTGCTCCCCTTGAAAATAAAGAGGTAACCTAAGGGTTTCCCTAGAGGCGAGCACCGCTCCCCTTGAAAATGAAGAGGAAGCTTAAAGGCTCCCGAGAGGCGAGCACTGCTCCCCTTGAAAACAAAAAGGTAACCTAAGGGTTTCCATAGAGGACGCGAAAACTACGGAACGCGAGCGCGAAGAGCTGCCCAGAAAGCACGCAGAAGTGCTCCAGTAAAAGGTACATAACAGCATTGACTCAAAATAAAGAATTTATATTTCTTTAGTCAAAATACAAGATGCCAGAAATCGACAAAATACCCTCACATGGGCCAAATACAAGTACGTGGAGAGACAAAACGTGCTCGACCATGGTAATGTACGACTTCAACGGCTCACTTCCAGGGCACCGTCCTCTACCAACGATCATGCTGAGTCTCTGAGCAGACACCTAGCACCCATTTTTGTTTTGTGGAAGGGTGTCAATGGAGAAGCCTCCTATGCCAGAGAAGAGGGACAAAGCCCCCAGACCAGCAAAGGGCTTCACTGGTAGAAGACCTGCACCAGGAAAACTAGGCCGGCTGCTCCAGCCACCCTTGCTCGGACAGGGGACAGTGGAGCAACGAGGCCCACCCGTTACAGGGAACAAGCAGGCCTACACAAGCCAACGGGGGGCAGCAGTACCACAAGGCCAACACATTAGGAAGGCCACCCCGACGTACTGACCATGCCTTCAAACTGACGAGACCAGCACCGTCGTCCAGCCGCATGGCCTTCTCTGCAAAGTGGAAGAAGGGAAAACAGCTCCCACCCTTCCTTACGCTCCTTCCTACCGGGGGATATGAAGATGTTCCAGTGACGGAGAGCATCTCACCAAGCACCTGTAAAAAGCAAACAACGGTAACATACCGCAAGGACAAGCGACAGGATCTCGCTGGGAGACAGAAAAATCACAATACCCAGAGACATCTCGTCCCTTCAGGGACGGAACCTATCCGGCTCAAGAAGCAGGACCCCCCTGCCGACGTATAAGCGGTTAACCTTCTCCAAGGCCTCCCACCAGCCGTCCAAGTACCCGAGCCTGTACTGCTCAGAGAGCGGGCCACCCCCTCCAGGCGCTGGCCACGGTCGCCATGGTGCTGGTGCTAGGTTTCTCCGGAGGGCCAAGGGTGGACGACGAGCCTGCAGAAGTTCATCACCCGACGAAGTACCAGACTCTCCCGATGACATCCTCTAAGAAGGCTACCCCCAAGGGTTAACTCGTGCAAAGCGGATTGCCGTGAAGGCCACCATTTATAGGGGGAGCGAAGTCCCCCAGAAGTATGAGGACTCCTACCGCCTCAGTCAAATCCATGGAAATCGAAGCAACAGATCCCGAAAGTCGTGCCCGTTCGCAGTTACCTCGAGGACACCATTTCGTATCTCCAGAAGATCTCATAACAGCCCAGAAGGGAGAAAGTGTTGTGTTAGATGGAAACACTCTGTCACCACGAAGTGTGGATCTAGAGGGGGGTGAATAGATCGATGGCCTAATTTAAAACCAAAATAAGGCTCTAATGCGGAATTTCAACAGATCTACAAGATTACTAACTAGAGCGTTGGATCTGATCAGAAACGAAGCGATCTGAGAAGAGAATCAAGAGAAGCAACCACACATCAGATCATAAGCAATCACACAGACACATGACACACCAGATTTT
Organism: Amorphophallus konjac; assembly: GCA_022559845.1. Classification (NCBI taxonomy): domain Eukaryota; kingdom Viridiplantae; phylum Streptophyta; class Magnoliopsida; order Alismatales; family Araceae; genus Amorphophallus; species Amorphophallus konjac. Next base: position 74,910 of record JAHNEJ010000861.1, read on the forward strand.
AGGTGGTTCGGTCAACAGACCTACGTCCACCCCACACTCAACCCAAGTGTGGCTTACTGCTGCGCAACACAGCTTGCGTCCGCTGGGCAATACAGCTTAGCCTACAACCGCTGAGCTTCACAGCTTACTGTCCGAGATCAAGTCTCGCCCGCTGAGGAATTACAGCTTCACCTATCCAGAGGCTACACCTCTGCAAACCGCTGGGGACTACAGCTTACCCGTCCAGTGGAATCCTCCACTGCAAACCGCTGACACACAGCTTGAAGATAAAGTTTCGGAAAGCAAAATAGAATCAAACGAAAACAAGAAATCTCAAAAGAGAATATAGCTCGCAATGAGCAAACTCAGCTCTGGTATCTGAACCAAGAGACTGAGGAACATTCAGACAAGCTCTCTCAACTCCTCTCTCTCAATCTTCTCTTCTCTCTCTTTTTCTTCTCTGCTCTTGTCTTCTCTCTCTTTTTCTTCTCTGCTCTCGGTGGCTCTCTGCTGCTTCACTTTCTCTGCTCGAGCTTCACCTCATCTGCTCCAGATAGAAGAAGTGTTCCTTTTATACCAGCAGCAATTAGGAGGGTGTGTGGCTTTCACATTTCCTGCCCAATCATTTGGTCACGTGGCAGCATCCAGGCTTGATGCTTTACACATGTCATGATCCTGAGCCGTCCTTCCTTCTCGGATCATGTGCCGTTCTTAAACTTCACGAAAAGTACCTGTCAGTCAGTCGGATAGAGTTATCAGTTTAAGACTAAAAGATTGTACAGACTTCACTATGCAACAAGTGTGAGCATGCACCGACTTGTGCATGCCTACGATGCCAAAGCTGTACAAAGTATATATGCTAGGATGAAAGATGCACAGACTAAGTGCATGCGTGTGACCATATATGCACTGACTTTCATGTTCTATAGAAGAGTGAATGTACTGACTTTATGAATGCACATGAAGAACCTGCACCGAGGTCATTAGAGAGTGCACCGACTTGTGATTCAAAGAGCAAGTGGCTGCATGGACTTAGTGTGCGTGCGACAGCCAATGTATGGACTTTAAATCAAAGGATGCACTTGCTGTATAGACTTTGCGTATGCACATGAGACGTTGAGTGAGACGCAGGATGCACTGGCTGTACAGACTTTGATTTATGCACATAGACACTGAGTGAGACGGTGCATGCGATGCGATGTACAGACTTAACATGAGACGCTAAGTGAGACGGTGCATGCGATGCGATATACAGACTTAGCATGAGACGCTAAGTGAGACGGAGTAATGTATAGACTTGATGCACATGATACAAGCACAAGCTGCAATGTATAGATTTTGAATACAGCAGACTAGGTAGACTCTGTACATTCTTCACTAGTGCCAAGACGATGTAGAGACTTAGCGTGCCTAAAGCATGGCAATGTACAGATTTGCCACCAATGTACAGACTTGCTATGACATGTGTGCAGACGACACCAGTGTACAGACTTGCTGATGTGTAATGCAGTGTGCATGTATGGACTTTGAGTACAAGACATTGCCTTACGTCTGTATGCAACGGAGTGTATAGACTTGTGTTCTGAACGATGAACTGACTTGTGACTCATAGTGTTTGCTATCATCAAAACTACAGGGGCACAACAATCTCCCCCTTTTTGATGATGGCAACACTATGGGTTACACTGACTCCGAATGCATGCTATGAGATGAAATAACCAATGCAAGTTATAACAAGATCTCCCCCTTTGCCATAACATGATGCATACACTCCCCTTTGTAATAACAATGTATACACTCCCCCTGGAATTCATCAAACAGACAATATATTCTCCCCCTTTGCCATCAACAAAGAGGAGGGAAAGAAAGTGTAAGGGAAGAAGGACATCTTACTGGCATTCTGAGCAAGTAGTTCATAAATTAAGCATTCTAAAGCACAGAGCCTTCAGTCATATGAATTTAGAAACTGCTTAGAGATTGAATTCTGGTTTGAAGGTTATAAAAGTTAGAGTTCATGCACTACAATCATTGAATGAGTTTGCTGTGCATGATAATAGCAATAAACCAGAATCACATTTGAGCTTGAGAGATTCAGTTTCAAAGTATCTTACAGTCTTAGACTCAGTAAAATTTGTTAAGAGATACCAGGTCATGTATTGAAATTAAACAATTTGACATACCTGAGTTTTCTTTTTGAAGGAACATCATTTTCAATTTTATTTCATTAAGGGCATTCAGGTACCATTTGTCTTTTTGCGTAAGGGTACACGTTTATCAGACGCCAGTACCCCTAGATACTCAACATGATGGACCATAATGCCTATGATCAAATTCAACAGGACTGATTTACACCTTTTTGTGTGAGGATACACGTTTATGAGACGCAGGTATCCCCAGGTACTCAGTGAAATCACCCTACTGTTTTGACCATTTATACAGAGATAACTGATGCACATCATGACATAAGTGTTATCCATTTCGTTGATAGATCACTCAGTTTCTTAGTGCTTTACCAGTCATTGCTCTGCCAACATTATTTTTCAAGGATTTTCAATATTTTTCTTAGATGTCCTTTATTTGTTTCAGAATGACTTGTTTAAGGACAATACACATACTTAGCCTTCTCTAACAGGATTTCAGGTGAGTTTTCAGATTTCAGATATTGTTAACTTTGTCTGACATGTAATGAAATAAGGGTTGAGAGCTTTATCAATTATCAGCATTCTTATTTACTGATTGCAATCTTTAAACTCTAAAGTTTATAAAATTTAAACCATTAAGTCAGTCCTTAAGCAATTAAAATTCTTATAAAGGAAGAAGTCTGTTTTCTATTGCTTAAGAATTAGAACTGACTAACAGATTGCCATATTGTCAGACTCAACTCATTCAGGGTCAAGGGGTTTAATGAAATCAAGAGAGAAATGAGTTTGAGTATCAATGAAGTTGATGACCTCTCTGAATTACATACAACACTCCCCCTGTCTATATGCATGTGGTTTTGTAAATGAATGGGAAGAATTAGAGGAAAGAGAGCTTAGACATAGTCATGGCTGAATGAAATGCAATGAGGATCATGAGTGTGATGTCAATTGATATGTCATGAAAAATATGAATGTTATGCATGCATGGTCTGGTGCAACATTCAACGACCACAGAGTTTTATTTAGACTACCTGAAAGTTTATTCATCATGCTGAAATTTACACAAGCCAAGTTCTCTTCTAAGAAATTTGAACCTTTCATTTCCTAGTGGCTTAGTAAAGATATCAGCAATTTATTTTTCTGTTTCAATAAAATTCAATTCAATTTCCTTTTTATTGACAGTATCTCTAAGAAAATGTTGTTTGATCTCAATATGCTTAGTCTTGGAATGATGAACATGATTTTTAGCTAAACATATAGCACTAGTATTATCACATAAAATTAGAATACATCCCAATTTTATCTGATAATCAGACAGTTGGTACTTGATCCAAAGTACTTGGGCTGCACAGTTGCCAGCTGCGACATATTCAGCCTCAGCTGTGGACAAAGCTACTGTGTGTTACTTTTTAGATGCCCAAGACACTAGACAACCACCTAGGAATTGACAGTAGCCACTAGTACTTTTTCTATCTACTCGACACCCAGCATAGTCTGCATCAGTGTAGGCTAGAAGTTCTAACTCACACCTAGCAGGATACCATAGACCTAGCTCTTGAGTGCCTAGTAGATACCTAAAAATCCTTTTCACAGACTTAAGGTGTGATTCTTTAGGACTAGCCTGAAATCTAGAACATAGACACACTGCAAACTGAATATCAGGCCTAGATGCTGTATGATATAAAAGGGATCCGATCATACCTCTATATAGCTTTTGGTCCACTGGTTTATCTTGAGGATCTTCATCTAAGCTGGTCGAGGTACCCATTGGAGCAGCTATTTCTTTGAGGTTGTCCATCTTGTATTTCTTCAGTAAATCCCTTATGTACTTGGATTGAGTGATGAAGGTTCCATCTTTTGACTGTGTAGCCTGCAGTCCAAGAAATAATTTGAGCTCGCCCATTGAGCTCATTTCAAATTCATTAGTCATAATATGAGAAAACTCCTCACACAGTTTGGGGTTAGTTGACCCAAAAACTATGTCATCCACATAAATTTGAACAATAAGTATATCTGAATGACTTACCTTAGTGAGCAAAGTTTGATCAACTATTCCTCTTGTAAGTTCTTATCTGTGAGAAATTTGCTCAACCTGTCATACCAAGCTCTAGGAGCTTGTTTAAGACCATAGAGAGATTTATTAAGTCTGTAAACATGATTGGGGAAGTCTAAACATTCAAAACCAGGAGGCTACCTCACATATACATCCTCACTGATTTTCCCATTCAGAAAAGTAGATTTTACATCCATCTACTAGAGATTTATTCCTAAGGAGCATGCATAAGCCAATAAAATTCTAATTGCCTCTAACCTGGCTACAGGGGCAAAAGACTCTTCAAAGTCTATTCCAAATTCCTGGTTATACCCCTGAGCTACAAGTCTGGCCTTATTCTTAACTACATTCCCTAACTCATCAGTTTTATTCCTGAAGACCCATTTAGTCCCTATGACTGTCCCATGATCAGGAGGTGGGACCAAGTGCCACACCTTATTCATGTCAAATTGATTGAGCTCCTCATGCATGGCATTAGTCCAATGCACATCCTTGAGAGCACAGTCAATGGACTTGGGTTCTACATGAGAAACAAGAGCATATGCATTCAGTTCATTTTGAATTCTAAAATGGGCTCTAGTCCTAGGAGGGTCATGCAAATCGCCAATCACATTATCTACAGGATGATCTTTCAAATATCTAATGTTGACAATTTGATTATCATGATTTTTACTTACCTCCCCCTGAACTGTAGGCTCTTCTCTATTAAGCTCTTCATTTTCTTCCTCATCTTCCGATTTGTCTGCAGGGTTCCCTTCTTTCAGAAAATCACCATTGTCTTCATTCCTGCATTGACCAATATTAGTTTTTACCAAAGATTCATCAAAAACAATATGTGGAGATTCTTTAACAGATTTGGAGTTTAGATTATACACTATATATGCCCGGGTGTTTTCAGAGTAACCAAGAAAAATTCCTGGTTCACCTTTAGGTTCAAATTTATCAAGGTCTCTTTTATCATTTATATGAATAAAGTATTTGCAGCCAAAAACCTTGAAATGAGTAATTGAAGGTTTCTTACCCTTTATGATCTCATAAGGTGTTTTCTGAGTAGAAGGTCTTACCATAGCTCTGTTAATTACATAACAGACAGTATTTATAGCTTCAGCCCAGAACTTCCTTGGTAGACCACCTTCAACCAAGAGTGTGCGACCCATCTCCACTAGGGTTCTGTTTCTCCTCTCCACAACTCCATTCTACTCGGGTGTCCTTGGTGAGGAGAACTTGTGATGAATACCATTTGTCATGTAGAAATTCTCAAACTGTGAGTTTTCAAACTCACATCCATGATCAGTTAAAATATTTTCAATTTTCTAGTTTATCTTAAGACAGAACTCCTGAAATTCTGTGAATGCATCACTTTTCTGTGACAGGAAGTATACCCAAGTGTACCTAGAGAAGTCATCTACCAGAACAAACCCATACTTCCTCCCTGATAAGCTGACAGACCTCGTTGGCCCAAAAAGGTCCATGTGTATCAGCTCATAGGGTTTAGATGACAAATTTTCTGTTCTAGATTTGAATGGCTTTCTAGTTAACTTGGACTGAGTACATGCATCACAGAGTTTATTTTCTTTCTTAAAAGAAACTTCAGGAAGTCCTCTAACCATGCTGTGCTTATTCAATTTATGCAATAATGTGTAACTAGCATGGCCTAACCTACGATGCCATAAGAATGCTAAATCTTCTTTGCTAACAGTGAGGCATAGGTTAGAATGTGATATGTCATCTAAATCTATCATGTATGTATTATTAATTCTTTTACCAGAAAACTTAACAAAGTCAGAATCAGGTTCAAACACTTTACAGCATTGAGAGTCAAAAGAACTTTATACCCTTTATAACATAACTGGCTGATACTAAGTAAATTATATGCTAAACCTTCAACCAGCATGACATCTTCAATGCAACAAGTAGTACACTTACCTACCTTACCTGATCCGATAATTCTACCTTTTGTGTTGCTACCAAAGGTGACAAGGCCTCCATGTTTCTCTGTCAACATGCAGAACTTGGCCTTATCTCCTGTCATATGCCTGGAGCAGCCACTATCCAGGTACCACATGTTGTTCTTGGCTGCCAGGCATACCTGCACACACAATTAGGTAGAGAATTTTGGAACCCAAGTCTATTTGGGCTCCAGAGCTGATGAAATGCAGGTAAAGCATGAAAGCAAACTTTTTGGAATCCACATTTATTTAAAAGAATTCTGTTCGTTGGATTTTACAGATTTCTTTTTGTTGTTATTCCTCTTCTTTTTGTTATTTTTCTTCTTGTTGGCACCAGCATAATTATTGACAGATTTGTTGCTTCTGTGCCAGTGCCTTGGCCAGGGTGCATTCACGAAATTGTGGTCATAGTAGTTTCTGGGCTGGCTGAAGAAATGCATGTTCCTAGGTGTCCAATTGCCATACCCACCAACCCAATTTCTGGTGTAAGGTCTGTGAGACTGTGTAGCTTGATATGCATGACCTGTATACCTCCCCAGAGTCCTAGTCCACCCTGACCTATTGGAATAGGTTATCTGTGCAGTGTAGTAGGACTGAACTCTGGGTTGGTAGAATTGTTTGGGTTGACTTCTAAATGCATTCAGTCTCCCCTGCACCTTTGACCCTGCTGACCTATTTACAGGTGTGTGTTGGGTCTTCTTCTGAGATGGTGGTAGTGGTGGAGACTTAGTGGCCTTACCATGGGGTTTATATGCATGTGTAGGCTGACCCCTAACCTGAGACTGAGCTTTAGGATTTGGCTTGGATGTACCAGCTCTGCTATGCTGACCAATCTTTTGTTTGCCCTTCTCCTCAGCACCGGGCTTCTTCAGGTTCACAGTTTTATTTACAGAATTATCTGAATTCATGTTAATGAGAGGTCTTTTCTCTTTCTGTGCAACAAATGATATAGTCTTCATTGCAAAACTTTTAGTTGCACTGGAATTAAATCCAAGACCCTCTCTCCTGAAGTTGACTTTTGACCCTAATAAGGCATTTAAGTTCTCTGAACCTTGGGTCATCTTTTCTATTGTTCTCAGCTTGTCCTCATTATCTTTATGAACAACTTCAACAGATTTCCTCAGTTCAGTGTTCACACATAGGACAGCTTCATACTTTTCATTTACAAGCTTCATCTCACTCTCATATTTTTGTATTTTCAATTTCCATTCATCAATTGCATTTTCTAGCCTCTCATTCTCTTCCTTAGAAATTTTTAACTCATGCTTGATTTCTTCAATTTCAGAACATGTGAGTTTCAGCTTAGCATTTTCAGATTCGAGGCATGCAATTTTATCAGTCAAGGTTTTGTCATTTTGCATGGAATTTATTTTTCTTCTTAGATGCCTATTTTCTTTTATAATATCATCTACTTTATCAGCAATATCATGATAGGCATCTACCCAATCAGCAATGGTAAAATTTTCAAATCGAGAGGGTACCTCATCAGAATCTTCCTCTCTGTCTTCAGAACTGGTTGCCATAAGACACATAGGTTTTTCTGATTCTTCCTCACTGTCCGAGCTGCTGCTCAAGGTACCTTCGTCCTCATCACTCCAAGTACTTACCATGGCTTTCCCTTTAGTGTTCTTTCTCTTGGACTTGTCCTTGTACTTCTGATTCTCTGGACAATCAACTTTCAGATGGCCGAACTTCCTGCATTGGTAACGCACATTAGTTTCAGTTTTCCTTACAGGATTAGATTTATACCTTGTATCCCGTCGGCCACCACCATGGTTTCTTCGGCTGAATCGCCTCCCTTCTTTCCTGAGGAACTGCCTGAATTCTCTGGTGATCATTGCTATCTCATCACCTTCTATTTCTTCTACAGACAGGCTCTCCTCGGATGATGATCCATTATAGCTGGATCGGCTGGATTTGCTAGCACCAGCTTTCAGAGCGATCGATTTTTTCTTCTTCTCAGCTTCCTCTATCTTCGAAAGATGTATTTCATAAGCCATCAGCGATCCAATCAACTTATCTGCCCTGGTGTTGTGCAGATCCCTTGACTCTTCCATTACAGTAGCTTTAGTGTGCCAAATAGGAGTCAGGGAACGTAGGATTTTCCTTACAATCTCATGTTTTGAATATGTCTTCCCAAGACCTCTGAGACCGTTTGTGATGACTGTCAGTCGAGCGTACATCTCCTTGATGGTCTCATTGGGCTTCATCCTGAAAGCTTCATACTCTGACACCAGGAGGTTTGCCTTCATCTCTTTGACCTGAGAGGTCCCTTCGTAGATAGCCTCCAGCTTATTCCACATCTCTTTGGCTGAAGTGCTAGACGATACACGAGAGAACTCTGTGGGGTGCTGGGCGCACTGAATCGCATTGATGGCGCTCCAGTTCAGAGTGGACCTTCGGATCTCTTCTTTGGTCCAGACATCCTCGTTCGGGGATAGCTCAAAAGGTCCCTTACTCACCACCTTCCAAGTCTCATAATCCTTCGCCCTCAAGAAGACTTGCATACGGTTCTTCCAGTATGCATAATTTGATCCATCAAAGTAAGGGGGCTTGGTGGTAGAATGTCCTTCAGCGATCAACCCTCTTACATCCATCTGTACCTTCCTCTTCAGGCTGTAAGTCCCTGTAGAAGAGTTAGGCTCTGATACCAACTGTTGTGTTAGATGGAAACACTCTGTCACCACGAAGTGTGGATCTAGAGGGGGGTGAATAGATCGATGGCCTAATTTAAAACCAAAATAAGGCTCTAATGCGGAATTTCAACAGATCTACAAGATTACTAACTAGAGCGTTGGATCTGATCAGAAACGAAGCGATCTGAGAAGAGAATCAAGAGAAGCAACCACACATCAGATCATAAGCAATCACACAAACACATGACACACCAGATTTTAGGTGGTTCGGTCAACAGACCTACGTCCACCCCACACTCAACCCAAGTGTGGCTTACTGCTGCGCAACACAGCTTGCGTCCGCTGGGCAATACAACTTAGCCTACAACCGCTGAGCTACACAGCTTGCTGTTCGAGACGAAGTCTCGCCCGCTGAGGAATTACAGCTTCACCTGTCCAGAGGCTACACCTCTGCAAACCACTGGGGACTACAGCTTACCCGTCCAGTGGAATCCTCCACTGCAAACCGCTAACACACAGCTTGAAGATAAAGTTTCAGAAAGTAAAATAGAATCAAACGAAAATAAGAAATCTCAAAAGAGAATATAGCTCGCAATGAGCAAACTCAGCTCTGGTATCTGAACCAAGAGACTGAGGAACATTCAGACAAGCTCTCTCAACTCCTCTCTCTCAATCTTCTCTTCTCTCTCTTTTTCTTCTCTGCTATTCTCTTCTCTCTCTTTTTCTTCTCTGCTCTCGGTGGCTCTCTACTGCTTCACTTTCTCTGCTCGAGCTTCACCTCATCTGCTCCAGATAGAAGAAGTGTTCCTTTTATACCAGCAGCAATTAGGAGGGCGTGTGGCTTCCACATTTCCCGCCCAATCATTTGGTCACGTGGCAGCATCCAGGCTTGCTGCTTTACACATGTCACGATCCTGAGCCGTCCTTCCTTCTCGGATCATGTGGCGTTCTTAAACTTCATGAAAAGTACCTATCAGTCAGTCGGATAGAGTTATCAGTTTAAGACTAAAAGCTTGTATAGACTTCACTATGCAACAAGTGTGAGCATGCATCGACTTGTGCATGCCTACGATGCCAAAGCTGTACAAAGTATATATGCTAGGATGAAAGATGCACAGACTAAGTGCATGCGTGTGACCATATATGCACTGACTTTCATGTTCTATATAAGAGTGAATGTATTGACTTTATGAATGCACATGAAGAACCTGCACCGAGGTCATTAGAGAGTGCACCGACTTGTGATTCAAAGAGCAAGGGGCTGCATGGACTTAGTGTGCGTGCGACAGCCAATGTATGGACTTTAAATCAAAGGATGCACTGGCTGTACAGACTTTGATTTATGCACATAGACGCTGAGTGAGACGATGCATGCGATGCGATGTACAGACTTAACATGAGACGCTAAGTGAGACGGTGCATGCGATGCGATATACAGACTTAGCATGAGACGCTAAGTGAGACGGAGCAATGTATAGACTTGATGCACGTGATACAAGCACAGGCTGCAATGTATAGACTTTGAATGCAGCAGACTAGGCAGACTCTGTACAGTCTTCACTAGTGCCAAGACGATGTAGAGACTTAGCGTGCCTGAAGCAGGGCAATGTACAGACTTGCCACCAATGTACAGACTTGCTATGACATGTGTGCAGACGACACCAGTGTACAGACTTGTTGATGTGTAATGCAGTGTGCATGTATGGACTTTGAGTACAAGACATTGCCTTACGTCTGTATGCAATGGAGTGTATAGACTTGTGCTCTGAACGATGCACTGACTTGTGACTCATAGTGTTTGCTATCATCAAAACTACAGAGGCACAACAGAAAGTACACGAGAGAAACTTCAGGATTTGCGAAATAAAGGAAGTTTTCCATTCCAAAATGTAAGGGTTACAAAGGAAGGTGACCGCCCAGGCGAACAGCAAGAAATTTGAAAAAGGTAAGGGGCGCCCTCTCACGGACCGGCCCCAGTTACATCATCACGTGCCCTGGGTTCGGCATGCACACGTGCAGCAGCAGTATTGGGAGAAGGTGGCTCGTCGATCAAGTCCACCATGGTAACGGGTGCTCGCTCACCCCCACTCGACACCGACCTCTCGGCGCCCGCCTCCTTGGCGTCGGGCCCCTCCTCTTCGTCATCAGCCTCCGGGCCGTAAGGAGTTGAAGGGGGGAGGAAGACCGGGGGCGTGAGACCAAGATTTTTCGCTGTGGCCTTCACAACAGTACTCCAGCCCTCCCGTAAGCCAAGATCACGGGCTGGCCCATAGAACTCCAAGGCTGCCTCCATCAGCTCATCCCGATAAGCTGGGGAGGAACGGAAGTTCTCCACAGCCTCCTCTCCAGCCGAGGACAGGGACGCTTGCAGCCTGGAAAGCTCTACCTCGATCTCTTGGGCACGAGCCCCCATGGCGCGAACCTCCTCCTCCGACTTGGCTGCTCGCTCCATGGCCACCTCAGCCCGCTCCGGAAAAGAGTCCCGGTCGCGCTCCATGCCAGTGAGGGCCAACCCTAGCTGAGCCAGCTAATCTTGGAATCCGGCGTTAGCAGCTTCAAACTCCTTTAAACGCCCTTCGGCTCCCGCCTGAAGGGCCCGGCTGGCCTCCAGTTCGCGGACGACATCGATGAAATGGTGCCTCCACAGCCCAAGGGCACTGACGACCAGACACGTGCTCCTCACGGCGACGGCCGTCAACTCATTTGCGGTCTCAGGACCAAACTCCCCAACGTGCTCATGCCAGCGAGCACTCTGCACCATGAGGTCGACTATAGTCGAGACCCCGGGGAGCCCTGCAGTCAAATCCTCAGGCTGCGAGGACTGACCACGCGATGGGACCCTCGGTGGGGGGAGAGAGCCCGCTTCGGTAGCAGCAGGAGCTTTGCCCCTTTCGTGCCCCTACCCTCCGGAGGCGGGCGCCGGAGTAGCAGCTGCCTGCACTTCAGATGATGGCGGCAGAGGAGCGCTCGGGGGAGGCGGCTCAGAAGAAGGTGGGATACGACTCTTGGCCAAGGTCGAACCTCTCCCTTTCTTCCTCGACCAGTGGCGACTGTCTATCTCCGCCAGCTCGTCATCGGTCAGAGGGATCCGACTACCTCCAGCCATGGCGAGCTCTTCACCAGACACGCTAGGGGGGGCCTCGAAGAACTCCGTTGAAGACTAGGCCCTCCGTTGGCCACAGACACTTCAAGCGAGCGCACTAGAGGAATGCCAACTGGGGTCGGATACTGCAGCCTCCCAGGGGCGAACACAACCTGGGCTTGGGGGGCGATGACCGACACCTGACCTGCTCCCGGAGCAACGTGGTCCACGGGACGAGGAGCAAACCGCGGTAACTGGACGGTCTCGTAGGTCCAACCCTGCGCTTCTACCGCCCCTGAAAATAGAATAAGGTTGGTCAAGCACCATTCACTACTGACGTGGCCCTATAGAAGGATAAAGCTAGTACCCTGTGGTAACTAGGGGTGAGCACGGTTTGGTTTGGTTTGGTTTGAAGAAATTTTTCTCAAACCAAACTGAACCGAATTAAGTCTTCAACCCGAACCAAACCAAACCAAACTAGTTTGAAATCAAACCAAACCGAATTAATTCGGTTTGGTTCGGTTTGAACCATATCCATCTCTCCTTTTAGAAATTAGATTAGATTTAAACAACAGTAGAGAAAGGTAGGGTAAAAGAATTTCTACCAAATAAAGTAAATATTAAAAACGACATAAACAGTTGTAACTTGTAAGAACAAGCTCCATAATATTTTCACATAAAAAACTAAGAACTTCAGTTACAGTAAAATAGAAGGTGATTTGAAACATATTTCATAAAGTCGGAGACCCCATTAGGATGGTGGGAATTGAACTTTTTGAATTGGAATTTATAGTAACATATACATTTATATTAATTTGACAAAAATATTCTTACATTCGGGTTATTCGATTTGGCTTGATTTTGTTCGGTTTCTTGAACTTCAAAACCAAACCAAACTAAAATTTCTAATACGGTTCGGTTTGAACCCAAACCGAAAATTTTTAAATTTCAACCCAAACCAAACCGAACCAAATCTATCAGTGCAGTTTGGTTTTCGGGTTGAACCCGAATAATGTTCACCCCTAGCGGTAACGAGGGACACAACCCCAGCTCCCGAAGTAGCGCCGGGGTCAGAACGAAGTTTGCGTCGGAAAGAGGATACTGGAGAATAGCCTTCAACTTCTGGAGATCCTCGGCCCTGACAGAAGGCTTCGAATCACGTCAAGTGCGACGAAAGCCGCTGCGCATCCAACTATCGGAGGCTCCTGCCTAGTCTTTCGACTTGATAAGGTACTCGTACCGCTCCACCCAGCCTTTGCGGTTGGACGCGGTACGGGAGACCGTGATAAAATGCTGGTGGGTGCTAGCCTTGAAATAAGCAAAATAGGTATCGGACGGACAACTCTAGAGGAGGAGGAAGTGCCAAAATAGATTGACACTTGGCTCCACCGACGCTCTATGGCACGCATAGACAAACCCACAGAGGATGCTGTAAGAATTGGGGGTTATTTCCCCAAGAGTCCGCCCATAATAATGAAGGACGGATGCAATGAAGGGATGAACTGGAACACGGAAGCCCACCTGAAAGGAGGCCACCGGTACCACGATCCCGCCGGAAGGGTGACTCATTATGTCATCTCCAACGGAGGGGAAGACGATGTCGTATTCAGGGGGAATCTGGAAGGCCTCCCGCAGGCCATGGATTACCCTATAATCCACTAAGGGTGGGGAACCAGGCCGACTAGTACCCGCACCAGAGGTGCTCGACATACCGCCCCGACCGTGAGGCATCTCCTCCGAAGAGGAAGAATCGACGCTGAGGACTCTCCTATGCGGAGGCATCACTACAGAAGGTGAAAAATGCAGGGAAAGAAGGATCCTCACCAGGCGAAGGGAGGAAGACACCTACAACGAAGTGCGACAACTGGCAAGACGTGGGTATAGTTTGCGAAGAGACCTCGCAGCGGTTCATATAACCGCCCACTACGATTCGACGTTGTCCCTTGAAGGACAGGTGAAAGGACGCCGACCACTACGATGGTACGGCTACCGAGGCCAGGTGACCGTTCTGAGCCCACGCCCCCAGAACGAGACAAGGCCCGGGGTCATCATTACCAGCGTGGCTTCTGCCACCGCCAGAGGCACCTTGCACGCCAAGCAGGCTCTCGAAGCCACCAACTCCCGTTGTACGAGGGAATCTGTAATGACCCGAGAATCCAATTACCGGGAAGACCTGATAACCCGAGACTCGCACCGCCACCCACGAGTCCGAAGACTCGAAAGGGTTAGAAGGATGGTGTGAAAACTACACAAGTATCATAAATAATTACAAAAATTAAACAGTTATATAAATAAGTAGGAAATGAATTAACATTTTACATGGTCTACAAGATAACAATAAAATAACAACAGTAGTCCACAACTAGTATAGAGAAAAGAAAAGAAAGTACAGTTACACGGGACATACCCCGGCTCTGACCTCTGGCACTAACACTAGGCACTTGAACCGCGCTGAGCCTCAAACGAACTCCCCTGAAGCCTCGCCTCGCTTGAAACACGGTGAAACACGCAGGGAATGAGTCTCGGAACAAGACTCAGTAGGGATCACTCGAACCCTACCTCGCAAACGGAGAAATTGCTACGCAAGCAGTAAGCGAGTACCTCGAAAAGGAAGCCCTGCCACTACAAAACATCGGTCTCACGGCACGCAAGCCTACACACGCACCACGGTGGGAAGACCGAGACGCAACGGTCAACATGACGAAACCCGAAGGTCGAAGCCGCGACGATTGACAGCCTGACACTCCCGACTCGACAGGAGTACCTCCCACTAGAAGCACAGTCGGTAGCGTCCCCTGACGACTTACACCGCACCGCAGGTGAACTGCCTGACGTGGTAGCGCCTACCAGAGGCACGGACACCGAACAAGTACCACAACCAAGTGACTAGCTGGGGTCACGCTCGTCAGCGTGGGTCAAACTGCCCCCAACCACGTGTGCACACACAGACCATGCATCCCAAGTCTGGCCCTCTGACTAGTTTTCCCCTGTAGCCGGACTCTGGCTAACGACGAGGGGCCCGACGGAAACCAGTCTAAAAATCGTCTCTAAGGGTCGGCCCGTACACCACTCCCTGGTGAGACCAGCACCGCGTACTGGTGGGCTACGACTAGTGGAGGGTCACTGAAGGAGTAGACTCTCAAGTCAACGGAAAACCACGTCCGCATCCGACGACGTACGGGGACCACCCCACGTACCGGCACCGTCGCACGGTGACCACGGTCGGAACAGAAACGGGGTTGCAAACCACCCTGGGCAACCCAGTGCCTGACGGTCTACCCTAGACGCGTCACAGGACTCTGACGGTCTAGGCGGGACCGTCACAGACGCCTGACGGTCCAACACATGCCGTCACACTCCCAGTGTCAAACGGAGTGTAACGCACCCGCCCTGGTGCGTTACAGACTGTGACGCGCCTATGCAGGTGCGTCACAGGGAAAAACAAGGGCAAGCTATGACGCATACCACTCGGTGCGTCACAGCATGTGACGGTCCATTCCTGGAGCGTCACACACATGTAACGGTCCAGCCCTAGAGCGTCACACGGCCTGGGGGTTGAATAGCTTCTGACGCACCCACGCTGGGCCGTCACAAGGCTGTGACGCGCCAGTCCTGGTGCGTCACACGCCTTGACCCCCAACGGTTAAACCAACGGTCGGGACGCTCTGACGGCCCAACCCAGGCGCGTCACACGCCTGTGGCAATCTATCATGGGACCGTCACAGTCCCTGACCCCCAACTGGCTAAACAAGGGCTGTGATGCACCCACCCAGGCGCATCACAGAGTGT
Organism: Amorphophallus konjac; assembly: GCA_022559845.1. Taxonomy (NCBI): domain Eukaryota; kingdom Viridiplantae; phylum Streptophyta; class Magnoliopsida; order Alismatales; family Araceae; genus Amorphophallus; species Amorphophallus konjac. Next base: position 90,539 of record JAHNEJ010000861.1, read on the forward strand.
GACGGTCACTGGAAGGACCGTCACACTCGCCCGACGGCGAAACGGTGGGAAAAGCCTAAAAAACCCAACCACGCCCCCATGCCTCCACCGGAGAGGGGGAAATCAAAGGGGAAGACCCCTGGGGACCCCTAGCATGATACTAGGCCACCAAAACGTGAAATCACGGGCTAAATCCATAGATCGGGCGAGCTCTCCCCAAATCATGGAAAACTCCAAACCCGCTTAATCAAGCCCCTCTCGGCCTCCCCTCGGCCTATAAACCACGGAAATGAACGGCGGGGAGCTAGGGAACGCCACCCTACCTCAATGGAGCGAATGCTCCGCCGAATCGTTACCGAGATCGCAAAGAACGCTTTGAAAACCCTCGTCCCTTCACGGTTCCCCACAAGCTTTACGCCGCCACGATCACCTTGCCGTCGCCCACGTCGTCACGCCGTCGCCCTGCACCGTCTGCAGCCGGAAGGGGACGTCACCGCGGCCGAACGAGAGAGAAAGAGAGAGGGAGGGGCGGTGGTCACGGTGGGGAGAAGAGAAGGAAGAAGAAGAAGAAGAAGAAGAAGAGGGTGAGGGGAGAGAGAGAAAAGTGAGATATTTATAGAAAATCCAGAAATTCCAAAAAATATTGAAAAATAGAAAATTACGTTTCCGCGATCCTCGGAACGCACCGATCGTAACGGTACCACTCGTGCCCATGTGAACGACCTGGTTCACCTGCAGCGAGGTTCCGAAGGAATTACCGAAACACACACCGGTAATCGGAAAACACGCGCGGAAAAGCCGCGGAACGCTTCCGGGCCTCTGAAACAACTCCGGATCGCGTCGATCCGAACACGAAAGATGCCCGAAACAAAATTTTGGACACAACGGAGCCGGACACTCTGAGAAACCAGATCCGGGACCCATGAAGAAGGATCCGAAAGGTCCGGGATATTATAGCCCTCACCCCTTAAAGGAATTTCATCCTCGAAATTGAGAATAACCCAAGGGGAAAGAAGAGGAAGACTCACTCGAACAGGTAAGGGAACTGCTGACGCATCTCGTCCTCACGTTCCCAAGAAGCCTCACCACCAGAGTGTCACTGCCACACCACCTTCACCAAGGGGATGGCCTTGCTCCGCAGGCGCTGCTCTCTCCTATCCACAACGTGGATGGGAAACTCTGGAAGAGAAAGACCTGGAGTCACCTCGGGCCACACAGAATCCTCAAGCACATGAGTGTCATCGGGCATATACTTTCGCAACATCGAAACGTGGAACACGTCATGCACCGATGCCAACTCAGGGGATAACTGCAACCGATAAGCTACCTAACCAATGCGCTCCATAATCACAAAGGGACCAACATAGCGGGGACTCAGCTTCCCACGCCGTCCAAAGCGCATCACCCCCTTCATTGGAGAAACTCTCAAGAACACATGATCGCCCACGGCGAATGCGAGAGGCTGCCTCCTCCGGTCAGCATAGCTCTTCTGCCGACTCTGGACCGCCAACATGTTCTGACGAACCATGTGCACAACATCTGCACACTGCTGTACCAACTCCGGTCCCGTCAAAACACGCTCACCAACCTCAAACCAATCAAGTGGAGTCCGACACGGACCCCCATGCAACGCCTCATAAGGAGCCATGCCGATGCTCGAATGATAGCTGTTGTTATAGGTAAACTCCACCAACGACAGGTGGTGAATCCAACTCCCCTGCCACTCCAGGCAGCAGGATCTTAGCATATCTTCCAAAGTCTGGATGGTCCTCTTAGACTGACCATCTGACTGAGGATGGTACGCTGAACTAAACGCCAACTCCGTGCCAAGAGCTCACTAGAAACTCCTCCAGAATCTAGAAGTGAAGCGCGGATCCCGATCTGACACAATGGAAATGGGAATCCCATGCAACGGAACTGAAGAGGCAAGATCTCGCGCTGGTCCTGAGCGGGCAGTGGATCACCGGATAGTGAACTGCAAGAAAGGGAAACGGATCAGGGGGCCCAGGGGTGAGTCCCTGGGGAAAACCCTCCGATGCTTAAGTTAGTAGAGCTATGACGGGAGCAATATAGGGAGGAAGTAGCTTCTGTGCGAGATCCCTCTCCACCAGAAGGGTGAAGTGGTTCCTGCTCAGGAGTTTTGAGCGTGTGATTGCCCTTACCTTTCGCCGGAGGGTATCCCTGGGTTAAATATGCGCCATCTTCTGGAGTCCTGTAAGTCGAGGAGTTTCAGGTGGGGGTTACGTCCTCGACGTGGGCTTTCATTGCCTTATCATGGGAGCGTTATCACCTTGGGGAGCTGGAGTCCCTCACCTTTATAAATTCCTGCCCACAGAGGTCTCTTAACGGCTGCATGGATAAGCAATCGTCGGCCGTACCGAGCTCAGAGAGGCCAGCCCTATCCGGGCGGTAGGCTTAGCTAGGATGAAGATGGGTCGGATTGGTCGACATGCGCCTTCTTCCCCTGGGTGGAGAGATGGCTCGGGCATGGACCTTTCCTGTGACCTGACCGACGCTCGGGCCTTCCGAGCCTAGAGGCCGCCTAGGAAGGTAGTATCCTCGAGCGAAACTTTTATTGGGCTTTCTCGCCTAAGTGGGCCCCAGGGGGCTGTCACCTAGCTGAGCTGAGCCTTGTTGGGCCCAGAGGGGCCTAGTTCGGCTGCTCTTAATTAGGCTACAGAAATCCCCCTCTCCACTTGTCCCCCTCCTACTCCCGAGCCTTAATAAGCTCGGAGGAGTAGTCGTTTGGGGTTTTGGACCAGCGTGGCTCAGGTGGGTGGAAATCTGGCGGTGTTATGAAGCCACATGTCGTGGTCACCTGGGCCCGTAATAATTGCAATCCTGACGGATTTGAAATGAAGGGGCCCCCTTTTCTCGGAGGTCGGAACGACGCGCCGCCTCCCGCGTGGGTTTATAGGCGTTGGGCACTGGTTGTCATCCCAGACTCTTTCCGTTGTTAGGGTTTTTGGCCTTCCTTCATTTCTTTACTTTTGGGGCTCCTTGATGCGCCGTGAGGACACAGCGGAGGAGCAGAAACTTGTGACGGCGTTTGAGGAGTTGGCGAAGATAACTGCGGAGGCGGTCCGGTAGCTTCCTCCTCCCCCGGAATCTTCGAGGTCTCGAGAGAACTCTTTTTCAAGTTCTTCCTCGGAATCCATGGTGGGCCAGCGCTCAGATGCCGAGGGATGGGGCGACGAACCGGTGGTGAGAGCGTCGGTCTCAAACTGCAGCGAGTTGGGGGAAGCCGAGGTGAAGAGGCTGGAGCATCAGTTTCGCCTGCCTCATAAGTATAGCTTTGCTGCTGCTGCCCCGTATGAGACGAGCCTGGATGATCGCATAGGCCACATCTGCATCTTTCTTCTGGCGTGGAAGAGCGGGTTTTGCCTCCCCTTCGAGCCCTTCGTCCTCACGCTTCTCAACTTTTTCCAGTTGGCACCCATTCAGTTGGTAGCCAACTCGTACCTTCTCCTCTCCGCTTTCCGAATCCTCTATCGTCAGTGCGGGGTTCCTCCTTCTTTGAACCTCTTCCACTATTTCTTCGAGTTGAAGGCGCATCCGTCAGTGGGGAAGGGTTTTTACTTCATCCAGGCGAGGAGGAATAGGAGCTGTATTTCACTGGCGGCGAAGGATTCTTCGCATAAAGGGTGGAAGACCCAATTTTTCTGGGCGAGGATTAATTCGGTGGAGAGACTTGGAGGTGCCAAGTAATGCCCAATTTCCACCCGAATATCCGTCCCCGGCAGGAGGAGTTCCCCCCCACATGTGGAGGAGTATGCTGTTCGTTTGCTGAAAAATCGCCAGTCTACCAAAGAGCTGGTGACGCCGGAGAATATCGAGCGGTGTCTTCTTACGCGGCTGAAGCCGTCAGGTGCCACAACCTAGGTCCTCCTTCGGATGTGGGGGTCATCTTTCTTTTTCCTGATCATGCCTTCTTCTTTGTGAAGACACCAGGCGGGAGCCTCTGGAGGAGGCCGCTGAGATCATTGACCTTGGCGATGACTCGGCGGCTGATGAGCCGGGCGCTCCTGTGGGTCGCTCCCGAGCCCGGGATAAGGGCAAAGGGGCGGCCTTGGAGGGGACTTCTCGGCCGTGCGGGGCGAAGCGCAAGGATCCCGTGGAGGGGAGGTTGCGGGAGGCCGTGAAGGCCAGGAAACGGGCCAGGAAGGCCGGGGCCGTCCCCACCGCTGGGGGCAATTCTGGCTCGGTGGCGCTCCCCTCTCTGGGGCAAGATAGGGCCGACCCTACTGAGCCGGCTCTCCCATCTGCTGAGCGAGAGGGGGCCGAGGAGACCAGGGACACCCCAGGGGGGTGACGGTGACGGGTCGGCTCTTCCCTTGTCGGGAATAGAGGGGGCCGAAGTTGAAACAACCGTGGCCGAGGCCGGGGCACCGGTCGAGGTGGGTGATGTCTCGGGCGGCGACGCGCGGGCCGAGACGGTTGAGGTTGGGGGTTCACCGACAGAGGCGTCGTAGCCCCAACCGTCCGTGCCGCACGGGGCGGTCGAGCTCGCAGCGTCGATCGAGGTCGGGGGTTCACCTGCGAGGGCGTCGCAACCCCAACTGACCGTAGCGCGTGGGGCGGCTGAGCCCGCAGCTCGATCTGGGCCTTCCGGCGAGGCACCAGGTGCGGAAAGGATTCCCATGCTGGAGGCTCTGGAAAGGCTCGGCATCTCGAGCAATTTATACCAGCTTTGCCGCGAGGTGTCCGCGAGGATGAAAGGAGGAGACAAGCGTCATTCTCCACCCGGGGTCCTCGACATCATTATGGAGGGCGGCCTGGTCATGGCCCAGATGGGGGCCACAATGGCGGAGACTTATGCCCGGTCGGAGTCAGAGCGATCGAATCTTGCTTGGACCCTCGGAGGGTGCGAGAGGAAACTAGCTCGACTCAATGAGGCGCATGAGGGGCTCCGACGGGAGTTCTCCGCGATCAGGGAGTTGTCGCGGTCGAGCCGGCTGGAGGTCGGAGTGCTGACCGAGCAACTAACCAAGGCTCGGGAATCGCTCGAGAGGAAAAGTAAACTCCTTGAAGAGGAGCGCCTTCTTCGTCTCGAGCAGGATAGCCGTTGGGAGGCCGAGCGCACCGAGTCGGTGGACCGGGAGGAGGCAGCGGGGCGCCTTCGTTTGGAGGCCGAGGCCGACCGAGTTGAGGCGGAGAAGCGATCGGTCAAGGCCGAGGAGTGGGTGGCTGAGGCCAAACGGAAGTCGGCCGAGGCAGAGAAACGATCGGTAGAGGCCGAGGAGCGGGCGGCCGAGGCAGAGTGGGAGAAGGCCGAGCGTGCCGACAGGATGGGACTGGCCGGGGCGGAGGTGATCGAGCAATACAAGGGCTCAGAGGCCTACCAGGCCGACCTGCAGGAAGCTGCCCTTCCTTACTATGAGTCAGCACTTCACCGAGGCATCCGCAAGGGGTTTAAGCAGGGTTACCGCAGGGCAGTAGCTTATGCCGGGGAACAAGATTCTGGGATTGACTTCCCCTCTGGCCAACTCTATGACTCGGACGTGTCATCTTCCAGCTCCTCTATGTCGGGCGGGGAAGATCCAGAGGGCTCTTCTCCGGAGGGGTCGCCAACTCCGGCTGCCTCGGGAGGGCTCGCGACCAAGGCAGTTCCCGCGCAGGCGGGGTCAGTGCCAGGGCCGGCCGTCGCCGAGGGCACTGGGGGCGAAACACCTGCGCCTCCCACTTCCGAGCTTCAAAGTGGGCCCTAGGCCTGATGTATCATCCTGTTTTGCCTCCTTCTTTGTTTGTCTCTTTCTTTTTTCAAAAAAGGACTTCCACTTTTTGTAAGGCAATAAATAAAATCTTACTTGCTTCACGCTATCCTTACCGTGATTTGATCAGCGTATCTGTAGTAGTTGGAAAGGACCGATACTTTCTGCGCAGATCTCGCATGATGGTTGGGTGAGCGTCTGCCAGGGTGTCTTTTCGTTTGATCGCGCCTTGAATGCTTAGCCGCCTCGTGTGTCCCGCTGGGGGCGGAAACGAGGAGTTTGAGGTGACCAGTCATAAAGGGGAATTCCTTCGACGTGTTTTCGAGGAGAGAGTCTTTTAAGGCAAGCAGTCTCCCCTCGCCTTTATAAGGGACTTAGGGGCGTCTCTCCATCTACACCGCTTTAGGGTTTTCTAGGCGATCTTTCCTCTCTCCATTTCTCGTAGCGCTAAGCCTTTGCATTCAGAGCATGGAAGATCCTTCGGAAGACGATGCTACCGATGATGGAGGGCGGCAGGTTTTTGCCGCTTTAGGTTTTGAGCAGGTCCGACGGTCATCACGCGGGTTTGAAGCGGGTTCGATGGTCGTCGCGCGGATCTGGAGAGGATTTTGACGGAAGAATCACGCCGTTTCCTCTATCAGTTCCGGCGAGGCTTCCCAGAGGGGGGCGAGATGGAGGACGGATGGGGGCATCCGGCATCTCCGCCGCCCGTCCCTCTCTACTAGCTTCAGGGATGGGGGGAGGAGCAAATTAAGCTCCCTCCTTTCCGGGCCTTCCCCTGCCTCCTCGTCCAGTTATGCTGGACTTCTTTTTCTTTCTGGCAGCCTCTTTTTCCCTCTTCTGCTCGTCCTTTCTTTCACTCTTCGGAGGGTGCTTGCTCTCTGTACATTCCAAAGAGTTGGCAGGTTGGAAGAGAGGAGGCCTTCATAGGCGTTCCTCTTCCCCAGCCTCTGTCAACTTGAAAGGTAGCCTTCCCCTCCACAGTCCCTTTTGTCACCTTTGTCATGGGCCACCCGAGCCAACTGGGTCGACGGCCTTTTATCCGAGCCAGTTTCTACGCGAGACAGAGTCAGTGGCTGGACGCAAGGAGATCAACCGAGTCAGCCGAGCAATGGCCTCTTGCACTGGTGCCAGATGGATTTTTTGCTTTCTGTTGTGTAATGTATTGGCTTTTGCCTTTCTGATGTACCAACAATCGTTTGAATGAAAAAGGAGAAAATTTTATTTCACTCAAATTGTTTGCACAACTTCAAAAGTAGAACTTGCGTAGTGTGGCTGCATTCCATGTCCGAGGGATGGGTTCCCCTTCCATTGTAGATAGTCGGTATGCTCCTTTCCCGAGCGTCTCGACCACTCGGTAGGGGCCTTCCCAGTTAGGGGATAGCTTGCCCGCCGCCTCTAGTGGTCGAGAGGCTTCGACTTTCCTAAGGACGAAGTCTCCCGGTTGGAAGTGCCTGTCTCAGACTTTGGCATTGTAGTATCGAGTGAGGCGGCGATGGTACTCCGTTGCTCGGATGCTGACAATCTCTCGGAGTTCATCTGCTAGGTCGAGGTTCTCGAGTAATTTTTGCTCGTTTACCTCGGGCGAGAAGCAGATGACTCGGAGGGAGGGATTGGCAATCTCCAACGGAATGACGGCCTCGGTGCTATATACCAACTGGAAAGGACTCTCACCGGTTGCCGTTCTGGGAGTCGTTCTGTGGGACCAAAGTACGCTAGGCAGTTCCTCGAGCCAGTTGCCCTTGGCCTTGCCGAGTCTAGTCTTTATGCCTTTTAAGATAGTCTTATTGGCATTCTCGACTAGCCCGTTGGCCTGAGGGTGGGCGACCGAAGTGAAGTGGTTGTGAATACCTAGGTCGGCACATCTGTCTCAGAAATAACGAGAGTCAAATTACCGACCGTTGTCACTCACTATCACCCGGGGGATGCCGTAACGACAAATGATCGACTTCCAGATGAAACTCCAGACGACTGTCTCGGTGATCCTCGCCGTGGCTTCGGCCTCGATCCACTTGGTAAAGTAGTCGATGGCGACGATGATAAACTTCTTCTGGGCCTGAGCCGTAGGGAACGGCCCAAGAATGTCGATCCCCCACCGAGCGAAGGGGTATGGCTCGGTCAGGGTGACGAGCTCCGTAGCCGGCTGATGGACTAAGTGGTCGAATCACTGGCATCGGTCGCACTGTTGCATGTAGGCCGTGCAGTCGCGCTGCAGAGTGGGCCACCAATAACCCTGCCGTAGCTGGATCCGGGTAAGTGACCTTCCTCCTGAGTGCGCTCCGCACAGGCCTTCATGAATATCTTGGATAGCTCGGTTGGCTTCGTCGGGGCCGAGACACTTCAGGAGGGGGCCGGAGAAAGATCTCCGGTAGAGAGTGTCGTCTAGAACGACGAAGCGCCGGGCTTGGTACTTCAATCTGCGGGCCTCTCGAGGGTCGGAAGGCTCTTGAGAGTCCCGGAGCCACGACAGGTAGGGGGTGCGCCAGTCGCTCGGAATGGCTGAGTCAACAGTAAGGAGCTCCGAGTCAATGCTCGGGCGCTCTAGCTCTTCAAGGAGGACCGATCAGGTACCTTCGGGGTCGAGAGAGAGGCCAACCGAGAGAGGGCGTCCGCTCGGGAGTTTTCCTCCTGAGCTATTCGGACTACCTTAAATCTCTCGAACTGTTGGGCTAGGTCTCTGACCAGTTGGAGGTATTTGATCATTGGTGCCTCTCGAGCTTCGTACTCGCCGTTGACTTGGCTAGCGACCAGCTGGGAGTCAGTATGGATTTTGACTTGCTCAGTCCCTAACCGTCAGGCCATGCGCGCTCCCGAGATAAGGGCCTCGTACTCGGAAGCGTTGTTGGATGCCTGAAAGCTGAACTTCAAGGCATATTGCAGTTCTCCTCCTTCGGGGGACTTCAGGAGGATTCCAGCACAACTACTGACCGAGTTGGAGGATCCATCAACGAATAATTCCCAGGTCGGCCCGGGAGCGGACGGGGATCTTTCTTCAGTCGAGATGGTGCTTTCGGCGATGAAGTCGGCGAGCGCTTGGCCCTTCACAGCTGAGCGCGGCCGATAGGATATATCATAGGCCCCAAGCATAATGGCCCATTTGACGAGTCGTCCCGAGGCTTCGGGGTGGGCCAGGATCTTCTTCAATGGTTCACCGGTTAGCACGGTGATGGGGTGACCCTGGAAATAGGGCCGGAGGCGCCTAGAGGAGGTAACCAACGCTAGCACGAGTTTCTCGGTTGCGGGGTACCTCCTTTCAGCCTCGTTGAGTGCCTTGCTGGTGTAGTAGACCGGCCTCTCGACTCCCGAGTCATTTCTGACTAGGACAGAGCTAACCGTAGATGGTGTTGCCGAGAGGTAGAGCAGCAAGACTTCACCTGGAACGGGTTTGAAGAGCACCGGGGGCGAGACCAAGAACTCCTTGAGCTCGGCGAATGCTTTCTGGCATTCCTCATCCCATGCGAACGTAGCAGATGCCAATCTGGGCCCCCTCAACAGCTTGAAGAAGGGCAGGCATCGTTCGGCCGCACGGGACAGGAACCGGCTGAGAGCGGCGACACGCCCAGTTAGGAGTTGGACGTCCTTGATGCAGGTGGGCGGGCGCATGTCTAGGATGGCCTGGACTTTGTCGGGGTTGGCCTCGATCCCACGCTGAGTAACTAGGAAACCCAGGAACTTTCCGGATCTCACTCTGAAGGCACACTTGGCAGGATTGAGCTTCATGTTGTACCTCAGGAGGGTGTCGAAGGTCTCAGCGAGGTCGGTGAAGTGGTCTTCGGCCTTGGGGGTCTTGACGAGCATATCGTCGATATAGGCCTCGACGTTCCGATCTAGCTGTCCTTCAAACATGTGGTTGACCAGCCTCTGGTACGTGGCTCTGGCATTTTTCAACCCGAAAGGCATCCGGGTGTAGCAGTATACGCCGTAGTCGGTGATGAAGGCGGTCTTCTCAACATCCTCTGGATCCATTCTGATCTGGTGGTAACCTTAATAGGCATCTAGGAAGCTGAGTATCTCGTTGCCCGAGGTTGAGTCAACCAACTGGTCGATGCTCGGCAACGGATAACAGTCCTTAGGGGTGGCCCTATTCAGGTCGGTGAAATCCACGCACATCCGCCACTTGCCTGAAGCTTTCGGTACCAGGACGACGTTGGTTAGCCACGTCGGGTACAGGACCGGCCTAAAAAGGCCAGTCTCTTGCCCCTTGGTGACCTGCGCCTTGATGATCACCTGTTTCTCCGGTGCATACTTCATCCTGCGCTGCTGCACGGGCTTCACGGCGGGGTCGAGGTTGAGCTTGTGCATTACAGTCGCCTCTGGTATCCCAGAGAGTTGATCATCAGCCCAAGCAAAAACTCAGATGTACTCAGAAAGGAACTTTTTATATTGCTGTTGAACCTCAGACGGTAGGTCGGCTCCGATCTTTACTCCTAGGGTCGGGTCATCGTTTAGGAAAATCGCCAGCAATTCACCACCAGGTTCGATGGTTGCGGATTTATCCTCGACTTCCCGGGGGCCCTTGTCCTTCCTGTCCGACCTTGTGGCCTCTACCGAGATATTGTAGCACCTTCTGGCCACGGCCTGGTTACCTCGGACTTCCCCCAACCCGTTTTTGGTGGGGAACTTCATTTTCTGGTGATAGGTAGACGGCACCGCTTTTATTCTACTGAGGATTCCCCGACCAAAGATGGCATTGTATGCTATCATGCCTTTAATCACTATGAAGTCCACCATGAACGTAATGGTTTTGGGTGGGGTGCCGAGGGTAACCGGCAGGCTTAGGGCTCCCTCGGGATAGGTGGCCAGGCCATTGAACCCGCAGAGAGGGGTTCGGATCGGGCGGAGTTTGGATGGTTCCTCCCCCATCTTAAGGAAACAATCATAAGACAGTACATCAGGGGCACTCCCATTGTCAACTAGAATCCTATCTACGTTACAATGGTTTATCGTAGCCGAAATCACGAGGGCGTCGTCATGCGGGGTGCTCAGCCCTTCCAGGTCTTGGTCGGAGAAGACTATGACCTGGGGCTCACTCGGTGGGGACTTGGGAGGCTCTATGGCTCGGCTCACCCCCTCGGCATGACGCTTCCTTCCTCGGCTGCTGTCGCCGCCTGATGCTGCTCCTCCGGAGATGACATTGATGTGTACCCAGGGGGGGGGGGCATTGTCGATCTCCTCTGGGGCGCCTCGGTCTTCTTTACGCTCGGCTATGAACCGAGCTAGATGTCCCTGACGGATGAGGCACTCAATCTCGTCCTAGAGCTGGTAGCAGTAGCCAGTGTGGTGCCCGTGATCGTTGTGGAACAAGAAGTGCTTGTTGCGATTACGGTTCTTTGATCTCATTGGCTCGGGTTGACGGAGGAGGCCCGAGTCCTTGATGCCTTCGTAGATCTCGTAGACCGGCGCGGCTATTGGGGTGTACTGCTCGTACTTCCGTGACGGTTCCTTGCGTTCCCTGTCGCGGTTCCGCCTTTTCCCCGAACCTGAGTTTGGCTCAGAAGCCCGCTTCTTGTCCCCCTCCCGACCCGAGCTGGTTGCGTCTCGGCAAGCGCTGAGCACCTCTTCGCACTCGGCGTGGCATAATGCCAGAGTCACTAGCTCGGCAAGGGTCGAGGGAGGGTGGAGGACAAGTTCGCGGCGGAGATTCTCGTCCCGAGTGCCCCCAGTCAGCGCGGTTATGGCTGAGGCCACGTCCAGGCGGGGGATTCTCAGGGCTTCCGACTTGAATCGGTGAATATAAGCCCGGAGTCTTTCCCCTTGTGCCTGTTTGAGGGCCAGGAGCCCCGCTACCGACCTTGGGGGGGCACTTCCGACGAAACTCTCTTTGAAGACTCGCCCAAATTGCTTGAAGTCTCGGATGGATCCGAGGGCGAGGGCCCGGAACCACGCCTGGGCGCCCTGGACCAGGGTGGTCATGAAGGCTCGGCACTTGATGGCTTCCGACGCTCCATGCAAGGTCATCAAAGCGTCGAAGCTGTCGTAATGATCGGCCGGGTCGCCCTGGCCGTCGTAGAGCTTGAAGGTCGGGATGGAGGTTCTGGGAGACACCTCTGCCTTCAAGATGTATTCGGAGAACGGGGATTTCTCCTCATCCTCCGGGAAAGAGGTCTTCTGCAGGGCGCGGAGGGCGCGCTCCTATTCTGCGAACCGCCTCTCGAAATCTCGCAGTCGGAGGGATAACTCCGGCTGTTGTCGTGCCGTGGGGCTGGGAGGAGCGTCCTGGTGATCCCCAGGAACATCGATCTCTGGGTTCGGACGGCGCACCCCAGGTTTTCCCCGCCTTGGTGTGGAGGAAGCCTCTTGCTCCGGAGGCGGAGCCTGCGAGGGTCCTCCAATCCTGTTGCGGATGATCTGCTGGCCGCGGAGAGTGAAGCGGCCTCCGGCGGTGTGCTGGGATGCATTCTCGCGGGGAGGGCTCCCTGACGGGGCGCGGGACCTTCCATCCCTAGCCGCCTGGGTCGTCATGAGCTCCACAAGAACATCCAGTTTCGCGTTGAGGGCTTGGAAGGCGTCCGTACCACCGTTGGGCGGTGGCCCTACCGCCTCAGGGGGGGCTGGTGGTGGTGGCGGTCCGTCGGCGGGGGCACTGGCGTTGGAGGGGGGGTTCTGTGAGGCCCGAGAGGGGCCATCCCCCGCCGCTACCATGGCCTTTCCCCTGTCACCGGCGGACCTCCTCCCTGAGCTCCTTCGCACCATACTGGCTTCTCGTACGTTTCCCACAGACGGCGCCAGATGAAGAGGCAAGATCTCGCGCTGGTCCTGAGCGGGCAGTGGATCACCGGATAGTGAACTGCAAGAAAGGGAAACGGATCAGGGGGCCCAGGGGTGAGTCCCTGGGGAAAACCCTTTGATGTTTAAGTCAGTAGAGCTATGGCGGGAGCAATATAGGGAGGAAGTAGCTTCTGCGCGAGATCCCTCTCCACCAGATGGGTGAAGTGGTTCCTGCTCAGGAGTTTTGAGCGTGTGATTGCCCTTACCTTTCGCCGGAGGGTATCCCTGGGTTAAATAGTGCGCCGTCTTCTGGAGTCCTGTAAGTCGAGGAGTTTCAGGTGGGGGTTACGTCCTTGACGTGGGCTTTCATTGCCTTATCGTGGGAGTGTTATCACCTTGGGGAGCTGGAGTCCCTCACCTTTATAAATTCCTGCCCACAGAGGACTCTTAACGGCTGCATGGATAAGCAATCGTCGGCCGTATCGAGCTCAGAGAGGCCAGCCCTATCCAGGTGGTAGGCTTAGCTCGGACGAAGATGGGTCGGATTGGTCGACATGCGCCTTCTTCTCTTGGGCGGAGAGATGGCTCGGGCATGGACCTTTCCTGTGACCTGACCGACGCTCGGGCCTTCCGAGCCTAGAGGCCGCCTAGGAAGGTAGTATCCTTGAGCGAAACTTTTATTGGGCTTTCTCGCCTAAGTGGTGTTAGACAGGAGGATGGTGAGCTAGAAGGGGAGGGGATGAATAGATCACCGTTTAAAAAATATTTGACCGAGCCGAGGAAATCTTAGAAAATGAGATGGGCTAGGAAGACTGACAATATGTAAAATAATCTGAAACCTTAACAGAGATAAAGCAGGTCACGAGCGCAGAACATATATCACTCAGAATTTCATCAGCACATATACACAATCACTAAGCGAGCAGTCAGACCAAGGTTTCGATCATCAACAATCATACTTACTTCATGAAGCCAGACAGAAGCATAAAGGAAATAGAAGCGCACAACCACACCACGGAGAACAAGAGGTTTAGATGGTTCAGTCTGCAACCTGCAGACTTACGTCCATCCCTCACTCAAGGCAGAGTGAGGCTTTCCTTTCACAAGAAAGAACCGCAGACTCAGTCTGCCAATAACACGCTGATCCATAGCTTGGGGATCGAAATCCCTACAGACGCTGAACTCACAGCTTGCACCCAGGTCTCACACCACAAGACCTGACCCGGAGATAACTCTCCCTTCCTCTTAGACAAGAGGGAACCCAGCAGTGACTCACCCTCACTGCAATTTAGAGACGCTGTCTCTCTTCCTCCTCAGCCGGAGGGAAGAACCCAGGTAGCCTTCTCACTACCTGAACACAAAACCCCGGAGAGCTCCTCCCTTCCTCTGATCTAAATCAGAGGGATGCCACACAGCGACCCAGAGGATTCACCTCTCTTCCTCTACACCTAGAGGGAACGAAAACAGAGTATCAGAATTTTAGAACGAACAACGAAGACATAAAGAAATATTGAAAGACAATCGAACGGAGAAACAATGTAGCTTCTTAAAGAAGCATAGACAAAACGTAGCAGAAAGCCATCCTCTCCTTCATCACTCTCTCTCTTCCAGGTATGCTCAACGAATGGATCAGGATGGCTTCTCCTCTTCTTCTTCTCGCTCTGGCCTCACCCTCTTTCTTGTGGCTTCGGCGGCTTTTTAGGGGTAGAAACCTTCCTCTATATATCCAGACTCACGAGAGACTGAGGGTGTGGGAGACACGCGCGAAGAAGATGCTTCCAGATGAGCCGAGCCACGTGTTAGACGATTATTCCCTCAAATCACGTGCTCACATGATTGGAATAAAGTTCCAATTTATCTTTAAGTCCCTGTAAGGTTTCAGAGAGCATTCATTCAATCTCAGAAATATTCAAGTCATACATTTGTTCACACAGATTGTACGGGACTTATCAAAGGACTGAAGAACACGTCAACGCACTAAAGCCAAGGCGTTAACGCAATGGATAAATGGAGAACAGGTCCCTTGACAAAACACACTAATGCGTCAACGCATTAGTGACAGCGTCGACGCGTCTGCTTGGTTGTTGATCATAAGACCTTGGGTCATAAGCTCAAGGCGTCGACGCTTCCATCATGCAGCGTCGCCTCAGCTCCTTAGGCGAGACGCTCAAGGCGTCGACGCTTCCATCGTGCAGCGTCGCCTCAGCTCCTTAGGCGAGACGCTCAAGCCCTTGGCAACAAACCAATGCGTCAACGCATCCGGTGATAGCGTCGACACAGTGAACACGATAGCAAGCGAAAGACGCACAATTGCGTCTACGCAGCCACCCAAGTGCGTCAACGCACTAAAGGCACGGAACCCATATATAAATGAAGTCAACCAGATACGAGCTAATGAGTGAACAAGTTGGAGAAGCATTTAATCAGAAGATGTGCATGCCAGTAATTTGATTCATAGTGTTAGTCATCATCAAAACTACAGAGATTCAACAATCTCCCCCTTTTTGATGATGGCAACACCATGAGTCAAATTTAGTGAAAGAGGAAACTTCAACCTAAAACAGTCTCATTAGCAACATCAATAGTTCTCGATAAAACAGTAATGGTGACCTCTAAAAAAAAAATTGAACTCTCAGCACTCATTATCTTTTACCCAAAAGAAACACCAAAGACACCAAAAAAAAACTTCCTTTTCACTAGCTCAACCTCCTCCTTACAACCTCCACACCCTACAACCTCTTCACACCCCCTTTCAACCTTCTCCCCCTTTGACATCATCAAAACAGAAGAGAGAGAGAGCAGTTGACGTTGGATTGATGAGAAAAGATGGAGAGAATTCCAACAGTAGAATCTCAGTAACAGATCTTAGATGCTTAAGTGGGGCTTCAAGGTCAGTGAAGAATCTTGGAGTTCTGGTAAGAAAAGGAGATTCAGAAGAAGCTTGCAGTTTATCAACTTACAATGAATATGAAAGAAGAGCAAGTGTCAACAAATATGACTGAGGTAGCTATTAAGGCTCGTCAAAAAGACAACAAGAATTTGAACCATGAAAATAGCCTGCAGGCGCTGAGGACAAACATACCAAGGAGAGAAAGCACTGTTATAGAGTGTATTTGGCCAGTTACACCTTTGACATTAATTATGCACCTTGGTCAGAGGCCAGCATCCTCAGTTACTCAGTGTAAGAGCCTCATACCTTCTCAGTTAGAGAACAGAGATAGTGACTATTGGTTTTTTACATGAGGAGACACCTTGATCAGAGGCCAGAATCCCCAATTACTCACCACATGGCATCATTGCTCTGCCAACCATAAATTTTGAATTGAATTTCTTTCTTTTATTTTTGTTTATGAGAACTGATACTTCATGACTTAGAAAGTTCCCATTTCATTGATGGGATTCCTAGTTTCTCAGTATACAGTTTTAAACACTGATCAGTTTAACTAGCTCTTCAAGAAGGTTGTTTGAAGACAAAGCCAGGGCAATTACTCATGGTCTTATCACGAAATCCAATGAAGAGCGTATAACAGAACCCATTTCATATGAGTCTAGTTTGTTCATCAGTCAGGAAACAAAGTAAGAGGATATACTTGTGAAGGTTAATCTTAGCCTCTTAAGACTTACTAGAAGAAGATTCTGGCTGGACTTTAATTGCACAAACTTAAGAATGTAGGAAATGAACGAGGTTCTACTAAGAAGGGATGCTCAAGATCAATTCTGACAATTAATCCAGCAACAACAACCATCTTTCAAATGTTTTTAATTAGTCAAGCTCCCCCTCTCTAGTAGCTCTATCTCCCATTCTACCCTGATAGCAGCAGAGAACCAGACCTGATACCTCTCAAATCTCACACCCGCTCCCCCTCACATAGTGACCCCATCAGAAAAAGTAAGACAGAACTATCACTAAAATCATGGAAAGACATAAAACTGAATTCATTGCCACAGATCAGTCAGAGTTTGTAAATACCAAGTTCTCTTCTCAATGAAGTGAATTTTTCACTATCTAAAGGTTTTGTAAAAATATCAGCAGTTTGATTTGCAGTCCCAACATGAATTAGTTCAAATGTTTTATTTGCAATTTCATTTCTAATAAAGTGGTGCCTGATTTCAATGTGTTTTGTTCGTGAGTGTAAAACAGGATTCTTTGCAATGTTTATGGCACTGGTGTTATCACAAAAAATGGGAGTGCAACCTGTCTCTACTTGGTAATCCTGAAGCTGATGCTTAATCCAGATAACCTGAGTGCCACAGCTGCTTGCAGCCACGTATTCAGCCTCTGCAGTGGAAAGGGCCACTGAATGTTGTTTCTTTGAACTCCAAGAAACTAGGCATCCTCCTAAGAATTGGCAGTGGCCACTGGTGCTCTTCCTATCTAATTTGCATCCAGCAAAGTCTGCATCAGTGTATGCAACTAAATCTAATGTGCGAGAAGCAGGATACCATAATCCTAATGTGTGTGTGGCAGACAGATATCTAAAGATCCTTTTTACAGCAGACAAATGAAGTTCAGTAGGCCTAGACTGATATCTTGCACATAAGCCAACACTGAATTGTATGTCTGGCCTAGATGCTGTTAAGTACAAGAGGGATCCAATCATACCTCTGTAGAGTTTTTCATCCACTTGTTTACCTGACTCATCTGCATTAAGGGTCATGCTTGTGCTCATTGGGGTGGATATTTGCTTTAGGTTAGTCATCCCAAACCTTTTTAGGATATCCAGCGTGTACTTGGCTTGGTGGAAGAAGCAGCCATCTGACATTTGATTTATCTGTAAGCCAAGAAAATAAGTCAGTTCTCCAACTAAGCTCATCTCAAATTCAGCTGACATAAGTTGTGAAAATTCATTACACAGTTCAGGATTTGTTGATCCAAAGATGATGTCGTCTACGTATACCTGAACTATGATGAGATCTTGTCTTGAATTCTTAGTGAATAAAGTTTGGTCAACATTACCTCTGTTATATCCTTTATTCAGTAAGAAACTGGTCAGCCTTTCATACCAGGCCCGAGGAGCCTGCTTTAGTCCATAAAGAGCTTTGTTTAACCTGAAAACTTGATCAGGTTTAGTCGAAAACTGAAAACCAGGAGGTTGTTCAACATAAACTTCTTCTTTTAGAATTCCATTCAAGAAAGCACTCTTAACATCCATTTGTTGAAGTTTTATGTTGTTTGAACAAGCAAATGCTAATAGAATTCTGATAGCCTCCATTCTAGCTACTGGAGCAAAGGATTCATCAAAGTCCACTCCATACTCCTGGCTGTAGCCTTTAGCCACAAGTCTAGCTTTATTCCTAGAGATGACACCTTCTTCATTCAGTTTGTTCTTGAAAACCCATTTTGTTCCTATTACATTGAAATTTCCAGGTCTAGGTACAAGTTCCCAGACATTGTTTCTATCAAATTGCCCTAGTTCTTCACACATGGCAGTTACCCAATTCTCATCACTTAAGGCTTCTTCAATGGTCTTAGGCTCAATTTGAGAAACTAAAGCAATTAAGTCCTGATTCTGAACATTTCTGAAATGGGATCTTGTCCTAGGGGGATCATTAAGACTACCAATAATATTGGTTACAGGGTGGTCTTTTAAAACTCTGACATTTGTTGAGGACTCACCTTGTTCGGCTGTACTTACTGGGTTCAGATCAGTGGGTTCTTCAGCCGGTTGTACTTCCTCCTCTTGCATTTGATTCAGGAACTCTCCATCATGACTTGTAGACCTTTCAGGAGTTCATATGGTGTTTTCTTATGTATGGGTCTTACCAAAGCTCTATTAAGTATATAACAGGCTGTGTTTGCTGCTTCTGCCCAAAAACTCTTCGGTAGCTGACTCTCCATTAGTAATGTTCTTGCCATTTCCACTATTGTTCGATTCCTTCTCTCCACAATTCCATTCTGCTCTGGGGTCCTGGGAGAAGAAAATTTGTGAGTCAGTCCCTCCTTGTCACAAAAACTAGAAAATGAGGAGTTCTCAAACTCTCCTCCATGATCTGATTGGATAACAGTGATCTTGTGGCCTACATGTTTCTGCTTATTGAAAAAATGTTCAAATTTTTGAAAAGCATCACTCTTATTTGCCAAGAAAAACAACCATGCAAATCTAGAGTAGTCATCGACAATGACAAAACCAAATCTCTTTCATTTAGGCTCTGGGTTCTGGTAGGACCAAAGAGATCCATGTGCAAGTGTTCCATAAGCTTGTTTGACAAGCTCTCAGTCCTTATTTTAAAAGAAGCTCGGGTTTGCTTGCCTAGAGCACAGGCATCGCAAGGCTTAGAGAATGATTTGAACTTCAAGCTAGGCATGCCTCTAACTAAGTCAAATTTAGCTAATTTATGCAATGTATTGAAGCTAGCATGACCTAGTCGCCTATGCCAGTCAAACATGTTATTCTCTGAGTCAGCAGAGAGACACATATTAGACTCAGACTCAACATCAAGATCCACAATATAGACATTATTGACTCTATTTGCAATGAACTTTATTTTATCAGAGTTTGGTTCTAAAATTTTGCAAGCATGCTCATCAAAGAGGACCTTGTGACCCTTGTCACATAACTGACTAATACTCAATAAATTGTGTTGCAGACCTTCGACCAACAATACTTTTTCAACAGAGTTGGAGGTTTTCTTACCGATGGTTCCGGTCCCAATTATTTGGCCTTTGTTTTTACCTCCAAACTTGACTGTCCCTCCTGCTTTCAATTCAAGCTTGCTGAACTTTCTTTGATCCCCTGTCATGTGCCTCGAGCAGCCACTATCGAGATACCACTTGTTGTTCTCGGCTGCTAGGCTCACCTGCACAATAACAATTTAAGTAGTGTGCTTTGGAGCCCAAGGTAAGTTGGGTCCAAAAATGCCGCTCAAATGATTAAGCACAGTTTTGGGGATCCAGATCTGCTTCACCCCTTTTTTCTTTCTGTGATGAGAATTGACAGTTTTGCTATTGATGTGCATTTCAGTTGTTTCCTTTTGTTTCTCAAGGTGTGTCCAGTTTCTGTTGATAAAAGCTTGGGTTCCGACCAGACCATAATTTCTAAACTGTCTAGTTGAAGACATTTTATTGACAGTATTCTGTGTGTAGTTAGACCTTCCCATGTTTCTTTTCAAATAGCCCATTCTTTTATTAGAGTCATAGTTGTTGAATTGACAGGCACCTTGTTTCTGGTGTGTGGGCTTGTTGAATTTCTTAAAGACATTTTTTCCAAAATCAGGCTGTTGTTTATGGATGTTCTTTTATTGTTCAGTACTTTTGGAACTGGATGGGATGTCCAGTTTCTCTTTTCCTTTCTCAGTGCAAAATGTGGTGGTTTTTATCCCAAATGCTTCCTTCTTATTTGGGTTGAAACCCAACCCTTCTCTGTTAAAGTTTACTTTGGTGCCTAACAAGGCGTTTAAATTGCTTTCTCCCAAAACAAACCTCTCAAGAGTTTTCTTCTTATCTTCCAACTCCTTCTGTAGAGATATGTTGTTTTTCAGCAATTCATCATTGACCTTTATAATAGCTTCATACCCTTCCTTGATTAAGTCAATTTGTCTTAGGTTTTCTTTAGTATGTTGATTGGTTTCATCAAGCTGTTTTCTAAGATTTTTAAGTTCATTCTTAAGAAGATTATTCTCATTTCTTACATTTTCCATCTGAGCTAATTCAGCTACCAGTTTGGAATTTTCTATCTTGACGAGTTCTTGTTCTTCATTAACCATATTGAGTTTGCGTTTGATGACTCTATGTTCTTTAGCTAAGGCATTGTACATATCTAGCAGCTCACCATATTTCTCTTCCCAGTCATCAATAGAGTAAGTTACAAAGGGATTGGTTACCTCATTTTCCTTGTTGGCCATCAGACATACTCCTTCAGTCTCCTTTCCTGAGGAATTTGTCTCTGAGTCTTCTTCTTCATCGCTCCAAGTGCATACCATAGCTTTTGGCTTTTTCTTGTACACTTTGGAGCCTTTCTTGTGGTAGTCCGGTGTCTTCTTCTGAAGCTCAGGGCAATCTTGCTTCATGTGCCCAAAGTTCCTGCAATGATAACACATCACACCTTTAGCATTCCTATCCTTGTCATTGCCATTGTTCGGATATTTACCTGATGAGTAGTTTCTTCTTTTCCTATATGAATTTCCCTGCATTTTCAGGAATTTCCTGAACTGACGTGTGAGCAGTGCTTTTTCACTTCTGTCAAGGTCTAGAATTCTATTAGACTCTCCGCTGCTGCTGCTGCTGCTACTACTGCTACTGCTGCTGTGTCGTTCAACTTTAAGAGCAACATTCTTGCCCCTTCTATCATTTCCTTCTCCTGTTTTCTTGAGATTTATCTCATAGGTCATAAGAGACCCTATGAGTTCAGTGACGGTCATGGTTGTTAAATCCTTTGATTCCTCTATCACAGTGGCTTTTGTGTGCCATGCTGGAGTCAAGGATCTTAAGATCTTCCTGACTATATCCCCTTCAGATATTTCCTTTCCAAATCCCTTGAGGCTGTTTGTGATCAGTGACAGCCTAACGTACATATCAGTCACGCTCTCCTCTGACTTCATCTTGAATAATTCATACTCAGAGGTTAGGTAGTTTACCTTGGTAGCTCTGACCTGAGAGGTACCCTCGTAGATCAGCGCTAGTTCATCCTACATCTTCTTAGCTGTCTTGCACGTCGAAATTCAGGCATATTCTTCAGGGTGAACTGCGCACTGGATGATGTTGAGCGCAGACCAGTTCAGTCTGGATAAATTGACTTGTTCTTCATACCACATCTCCTCATTCGGAGGTAAATCATAAGGTCCAGTTGTAATGGCTCTCCACAGCTTGTGGCTCTGAGATCGGATGAAAACTTTCATCCTGTTTTTCCAAAAGAAATAATTAGAACCATCAAAATATGGGGGACGGGAGATTGACTGTCCTTCAGCTATGTAGCTGCGAGGACCACTGGTTCCAGGATTACCCTGGTCATTGGACCACATCTCGGGTAAGCCCGCTCTGATACCAACTGTTAGACATGAGGACGGTGATCTAGAAGGGGAGGGGATGAATAGATCACCGTTTAAAAAATATTTGACCGAGCCGAGGAAATCTTAGAAAATGAGATGGGCTAGGAAGACTGACAATATGTAAAATAATCCGAAACCTTAACAAAGATAAAGCAGGTCACGAGCGCAGAACATATATCACTCAGAATTTCATCAGCACATATACACAATCACTAAGCGAGCAGTCAGACCAAGGTTTCGATCATCAACAATCATACTTACTTCATGAAGCCAGACAGAAGCATAAAGGAAATAGAAGCGCACAACCACACCACGGAGAACAAGAGGTTTAGATGGTTCAGTCTGCAACCTGCAGACTTACGTCCATCCCTCACTCAAGGCAGAGTGAGGCTTCCCTTTCACAAGAAAGAACCACAGACTCAGTCTGCCAACAACACGCTGATCCACAGCTTGGGGATCAAAATCCCTACAGACGCTGAACTCACAGCTTGCACCCAGGTCTCACACCACAAGACCTGACCCGGAGATAACTCTCCCTTCCTCTTAGACAAGAGGGAACCCAGCAGTGACTCACCCTCACTGCAATTCAGAGACGCTGTCTCTCTTCCTCCTCAGCCGGAGGGAAGAACCCAGGTAGCCTTCTCACTACCTGAACACAAAACCCCAGAGAGCTCCTCCCTTCCTCTGATCTAAATCAGAGGGATGCCACACAGCGACCCAGAGGATTCACCTCTCTTCCTCTACACCTAGAGGGAATGAAAACAGAGTATCGGAATTTTAGAACGAACAACGAAGACATAAAGAAATATTGAAAGACAATCGAACGGAGAAACAATGTAGCTTCTTAAAGAAGCATAGACAAAACGTAGCAGAAAGCCATCCTCTCCTTCATCACTCTCTCTCTTCCAGGTACGCTCAACTAATGGATCAGGATGACTTCTCCTCTTCTTCTTCTCGCTCTGGCCTCACCCTCTTTCTTGTGGCTTCGGCGGCTTTTTAGGGGCAGAAACCTTCCTCTATATATCCAGACTCACGAGAGACTGAGGGTGTGGGAGACACGCGCGAAGAAGATGCTTCCAGATGAGCCGAGCCACGTGTTAGACGATTATTCCCTCAAATCACGTGCTCACATGACTGGAATAAAGTTCCAATTTATCTTTAAGTCCCTGTAAGGTTTCAGAGAGCATTCAGTCAATCTCAGAAATATTCAAGTCATACATTTGTTCACACAGATTGTACGGGACTTATCAAAGGACTGAAGAACGCGTCAACGCACTAAAGCCAAGGCGTTAACGCAATGGATAAATGGAGAACAGGTCCCTTGACAAAACACACTAATGCGTCAACGCATTAGTGACAGCGTCGACGCGTCTGCTTGGTTGTTGATCATAAGACCTTGGGTCATAAGCTCAAGGCGTCGACGCTTCCATCATGCAGCGTCGCCTCAGCTCCTTAGGCGAGACACTCAAGGCGTCGACGCTTCCATCGTGCAGCGTCGCCTCAGCTCCTTAGACGAGACGCTCAAGCCCTTGGCAACAAACCAATGCGTCAACGCATAAGGTGACAGCGTCGACACAGTGAACACGACAGCAAGCGAAAGACGCACAATTGCGTCTACGCAGCCACCCAAGTGCGTCAACGCACTGAAGGCACGGAACCCATATATAAATGAAGTCAACCAGATACGAGCTAATGAGTGAACAAGTTAGAGAAGCATTTAATCAGAAGATGTGCATGCCAGTAATTTGATTCATAGTGTTAGTCATCATCAAAACTATAGAGATTCAACAAGTGGGCCCTAGGGGGCTGTCACCTAGCTGAGCTGAGCCTTGTTGGGCCCAGAGGGGCCTAGTTTGGCTGCTCTTAATTGGGCTACAGAAATCCCCCTCTCCAGGAACGATCCGCTCCACATAAAGATGAGCCAACATGGACACGCTCCGGCTGACCTTGACCGGTAGCAATCGAGTCACCTTCGTCAGTCGATTTACCAGCAACCAAATACTATCCTGCCCACTCGGAGTCCTCGGCAACGCAACCACAAAATCCGTGGTCACGTGGTCCCACTTCCACGCGGGAACATCCAAGGGCTGGAGAGTACCTCCTGGTCGATGATGCTCTGCCTTCACCTGCTGACAGGTCAGGCACCTGGCCAAAAACTCGGTCACATCTCTCTTCATGCCAGGCCACCAGAACTGCCTCCGCAAATTTCGATACATCTTCGTCGCACCCGGGTGTACGGTGTACCTGCTCCCATGAGCCTCACGCAACACCGCACGACGAACCTGCTCCTCAGCTGGGACGTACAGCCTGCCACGAAACCGCGCAGCACCATCCTCGCCGAGTTCCACATCAGCCATAGCCAAAATCTGGGGCAACTCAGGGTCCGCATGCTGAGCCTCTGTCACCTGACGACGGATAGCAGGTGTGACAGTCAGACTCGCAAGCACAGCTAACCCTGGCTCTTGGGTAATCTTGAGCCTGAAAGATACTTCGGGCACTTGTTCCCAGAGCCTCCACTTCCTCAACATCAAGGCACTGACCGCGACCTTCCGACTCAAGGCATCGGCTATGACATTCATCCTACCTGGCTGATAAGACAAGGTGAAGTCATAATCCTTCATATACTCCATCCAACGCCTCTGCCTGAGGTTAAGGTCCCTCTGCGTGAACACATACCTCAAACTCTGATGGTCAGTGAACACCTCGAACTTCTCACCGTACAGATAATGCCTCTAGATCTTCAGCGCGAAGATCACAGCCGTCAACTCAAGGTCATGGGTAGGGTAGTTCTCCTCGTGGGGCTTGATAAATGCTATATTTTACATCATAGTTTACATCACATTCATCATCTTTGAGCATTAAATGGATAAAGTTGTGCAACATGAGCATTAATTACATTCTCACACATTATTTGAGTCTTCATGCATTTTATCATATTTTTGAGCTTAAACGACCATGTGAGAAATATTTAAATATTTGCATAATTATTTTGGAATTAAATAGATTGATATTTTAATTTTCAGGAAACAACGATCTAGATCAGGGCGCTATTTAATTAACGACAGCTTCAAGGGCGCGTACTCAGTAAGACGTGACACAAGACAAGGCGTCAATTCATTTGAAGGAAGGAAGTGGAAAAAGAAAAAAAAAAGGAATTAGCACCCGAGATGCAGTCGCTAATCATTGAAAGAACGCCCATATGAGCAGTCGTCAATTCCTATTTTACGAAAAATAAAGAAAATAGTAAATGAGGAAATAAGGAAACTGACGCCCGAGTGAAGATGCGCTACTTCAGGAAAGGACGCCCTAGATTAAGACGTCATTTAAGGAAAGGACGCCCTAGATTAAGACGTCATTTAAAGAAAGGACGCCCCAATATAAGTCGCTATTCAAAGTTGAACCAGAAAAGGCAACTGCAGGCTCCCGATCGAACTGTTCTTCCATGTTTGCTCTTATCTAAGCAACATTTTATGGAAAGGAGGACTTTAATGATGGAAAGGAGTCTAATGGGTCAAGTTGCATTGTTGGAAATTAGTTTTTGGATCAAACTGGGAACCCACGATCATGGAAGTGTTCTGTACCCTATAAATAGATGCCATGGCCGATGATGCATGAAGGGAGAGGTTGGAGGTCTGCCATAGGGATTTATTTTGAAGTTTTTTCTTTCATCTTTTGCAATTAAGTTCTTCATCAAATTTCTTCGTTTTCCAATCTTCTACAAATTCTTCTTCTTCATCTTCCTCTAATTCTTCCATTTTTCAAAGTTATTTCCAGTTTTCCAAAGATCTGTCTATGCATTTTTACTGTTCATCTGGTTTTAAAATATTCTGCTATTTCTCATTTTTCCTCCCTTTCTGATCTTCTGTTGCTTTTGAGTTCTTCATGAAAGTTGTAGGTTTTTAAAAGTTCTTCAATTTCTTATTCTACCACTTCTTCAAATTCTCAACCGTTTTCAAATTACAATCAATTTTCCAAAGTTCAGTTCTGCACTATTCATCCGCGACCACTCTCTGTTCTATCACGTTTTTCTCCATCTTCCTCTCATATTCTGTCTTTGTGTTCTTCATCAATCTTCTTCCTCTCTTCGTCCTATACAATTTTCTCTTCTTTCAGTTTGTCTAATTCTCTCTAGATTTTAATCTATTTCTTCTTCTTATAACCCTCTATTTTTAAAACTATTTTATGTTTTATCACCCATCATAGCCATCTCTTCCTCTCTTTTCACAACATACATGCTTTGGTTTTTAATTTTAGTCTTCTTCCTCCACCTTTTCATCTCCATCTCCTATATTTCATCCACACATCCCTTTGGCGGATTCTCTTCCAATTGATCCTCTCACGGCGTCGGTATCCAAGGCAAGGCGATCTTCATCCAAGGCTTGGCAAGGAGTTGACGGCGTTCTTCATCCTATTGGCTTACAATTTCTTTTATCTTCTTTTATTTTACAAGTTGTAATTTTAGTTTTCATATACATTGTACTTGCCACCTCTCATAGCAATAAAATTGATCTTTGTGAAATTGTATTTTTCTTTCTATCTCTTCCAAATTTCTCTACTTAAATCCTCTCATATTCTTTAAATAGTTTTCATGCAATTTATCTTTCTTTAGATTAATCACACCCACAAATTCGATTTTCAAAGCATAAGTTATTTTTCTAACTTGTTAAAATAAGGATTTTTCCTCCTCGTGGGATCGACTCCGCTTACCACTATATAATTTGATTTTCCAATCTTTTAAAGTGAGTGAGTGTGAACATTTTGAAATTGTGGCACGGCTTTCTTAACGACACTAGTCGGTGCGCATCAATTTTTGGCGCCGTTGCCGGGCAGGAAATTAATTTTTATGTTGAGAAATTCCTTGTGTTTGATTTGTATATAGTTTTACTTATTTTTCTATTTTATTTTACAGGAAAAATAAAAAAAATCAGAAAATTCAAAGAAATTCGGACCTGAAATTTCAAGGAAAAAATCTGTCACAGGAAGCGTAGCTAAAGCCCAGATCTGTCACAGAAAGCCGAAATTCAGAAAAATCCAGGAAAATCAAGCGTCACTAAAAGGTCAGTATACGTAGGAAAATGTCCTTTTTTGTGAAATTCTGATAAATTCTAAAAAAAATCTGAAAAATTTTGAAAAATTCTTAAAAAATCAGAAAACAGAAAAAATTCATCATGCTAGCATATCTCCATCTTAGTTGCATTACTTTCTTGCATTTGTGCACTTAGTTGTTCTTTTTATGTTTCATTCTTTATTTACAACATCTTTTGAGAAAAAAAAAATTCTCTTCTCATCTTTTTCCCCTCCTTAAGGGCATTAGGATCTTTACACCCCTCTTAGATTTGGAAGGACACTCCATTGAGCATTCCGTCTCTTTGGACTTAAAATTCTATTTCTAAGACCTCCATAAGTCCCCACACCCGTGGATTCCCTCACGGACGTCGGGCAGGTTGTACCACGAAGTACCTTGGAGTTAGAGTGCCCTTAGAAGGTTTTCCATAAAAAAAAAATCATCATTCTTGCATTCATATAGTTAATCCTTGCATTTGCATAGTCTAGTTAACCCATAACCCATTCATATAGGGATTCATTGCATTTTGAAAAAAGAAATCATCATTACTTTTTGGGCCCTTTGCATTGCATGCAAGGTAGGAGATCCCTCCACCCACATTTGATAGGACCCATTAGTGAAATTGAAAGGTTAGTGCATTCTAGACCACAACTTCAACCTAACGTCATGGAGAATCAAAATCAAAACCAACAAGCCCCCAAGCAAATGAAGGATTATTTCATACCGAACCAATATCAACCGTCCTTCTATATTCAAGCACCTCAGAACCAGACGGTTCATTATGAAATCAAATCAAGTACCATCCAGATGTTGCAATCCTTCTATGGCAATACTAATGAAGATCCATATAAACATCTAGATGAGTTTCTCCAGATATGTTCAACTGTCAAAATTCAAAACTTCTCGGATGATGCCCTTAAGCTTACTCTCTTCCCATTCTCCCTTAAGGACAAAGTTAAATATTAGTTGGGAGCCTTGGGTAGAACAATTGACACATGGGGAGAGATGCAAAAAGAGTTCTTGAAGAAATTCTAACCCATTGGTAGGACTAATACCATGAGAAGGGCCATCACTGGATTTACACAAAATTCTGGGGAACAAATTCATGAGGCCTGGGACAGGTTGAAAGATTTATTAAGGAAATATCCCCATCATGGCCTATCTAGATGGCAAATTGTGCAAGCATTTTATGAGGGATTAACGGAAAACTATAGACAAATGGTAGATGCCTCATGTGGGGGGCTTTCATGAGTAAAAGTGAGGATGTAGCTTATGATTTGTTTGAGATGTTAAGTGAAAATTCTATTAGTCATGCTTCACTTTCCTCTTATGAAAGGATGATTGGACCTTCCAAGAAGGGTGGGCTATATGAAGTCAAAAGTCAAGGAGAGTTGGAGAATAGGATGGATATTAATGCGCTTGCTCAAAAGTTGAATAAAGTGGACTTATTGGCACAAAGGATGGAGAAGGTAGATTTGGTAGCACAAAAATTAGATCAATTATTATCCATGAATAAGCAAGAACCTTCTTTTTCGCCAATCCAACAAAATCAACCTTTTTCAGATTCCAACCATCAAGAACTTTGTGCTCTATGTTCTAGCCCAAATCATGCTGCCATTGATTGCCCTACGGCGGCCCAACTTCCCCCATTTATCCAAGAATAAGTCTTTGCTGCTCAGGGTGTCTCTAAGCCCGCCTATGATCCATATTCTAATACCTATAACCCAGGCTGGAGAAATCATCCAAATTTTTCTTGGAAATCACAACAAGGCCCATCTACTCAAGTCAATCCCTCAATTCCAAAATAATCTTTTCAAGTTCCGAACCAGTCTCACCAACATCTTCAAAATCCTTTTCAACATAATCAACAACAACAACAACTTCTATTTCAGCAATCGTCATTCCATCATGCTCAGGCCCCATATCAACAAGCTTCATCATTCCAGGGCCAATATAATCAATTTCCATCACATCGTTATTAACCTCAAGCCCCGTTTCAAGCTCCTTATCAACCACCTCCTCAACCCCCTCAGCCTTATTTTGAGGATAAATTTGACCAACTTCAACAACTTATTCTCTCTCAGCAACAATCCATTGCTAAGTTAGAAGGTCAAATAGGTCAGTTGGCGGCTAGTAATATGAGGAGAGATGTTGGGCAGTTACCTAGTCAACCCATAGCTAATCCCCGCAATCAACAATCTCTAGGTTTTTAGCAAAGAGCTCCTATTCTTCCCCCTCCAAATCAGCCCAATCAACCTCAGCCACCCCCTCCTATCGTTCCTCAATTCGAGAATGCCAAAGCTATCTCTACCCTTAGGAGCGGGAAAGTTCTTAATGATCCATATCAGGCTAAGGATGTGGGTGGTAGTTCGGGCCAAGATATCCAAGAGGAAAGTGATAATGAGGAAGAAGAGCCGATCATTGTTCAAGAGAAAAAGAAGCCGGATGGGGGGGAGAAGACAATGGACAAAGGAAAGATCAAGGTTGATGAAGGTTTTCAAGGATATGTTCCTAAGGTCCCTTTTCCGGATGCATTAAAGCCAAAAGCTCAAAAGAAGCTAGTCCAACAAGAAGAGATGTTGGAATTGTTTAAACAAGTCAATATTAATATTCCACTCTTGGATGCTATTAAACATGTGCCGGCGTATGTCAAGTTTTTAAAAGAGCTTTGTACACCAAGAAGGGAGCCGAAGGCGGCAACACAGAAGATCCGTCTATCTGAAGATGTTAGTGCTATTTTAATGAATTCTTTACCAAAGAAGTTGAAGGACCCTGGTGCTCCATTAATTTCATGTGATATAGGTGGGGTGACATTTGATAAAGCTTTGCTAGATCTTGGAGTTAGTGTTAATTTGTTACCCACCTGCATTTATGAGCAATTTGATTTAGGGGAATTGAAGCCCACTTCTATTATCCATCAACTGGCGGATCGATCTGTTAAGACACCAAAGGGTTTTTTGGAGGATGTGATAGTGAAAATTCATGAATGCTATTTCCGAGTGGACTTTTTAATCTTAGATATGGCCTCATCCCAAGAGTTAAAATATACACCAATCATTTTGGGACGCCCGTTTTTGGCTACGGCAAAGGCCAATATTAATTGTGCCACAGGGATGATGGATATTACCTTTGGAGGAGAGAAGGTCTCATTGAATGTTTTTAAAGCTTCACAATACCCGGATCATGAGGGAGAATGTAATGTCATTGATATTTTTGAGGAAATAATTGAAGAAAGTGCGGATATGAATGAGAATGTAATTGAAGAGGGTAGTTTGCTTCAGGATTCACCTCTTTCTTATTCTAGTGTGGAGCCTCTTCCTCCATTAAGATCTGAACCAGTTCTTCCATCTCTTGATCAGCCGCCCGTTTTGGAACCTAAACCTCTGCCGGACTCGTTGAAATATGCTTATCTAGGCCCAGATCATACCTTGCCTGTTATCATTGCTTCTAATCTTACCTCTGCTCAGGAATCTAAACTCTTAGAAGTTCTTAAGGAGCATAAAGGGGCGATAGGGTGGTCTGTGGCAGATTTGAAGGGTATAAGTCCGGATGTTTTCATGTATTATATTTACTTGGAGGACAATGCCAAGCCGAGCAGAGAGATGCAGCGTCGGTTGAATCCAAATATGAAGGAAGTTGTGAAGAAAGAAGTTGTTAAGTGGTTAGACGCTGGGATAATTTATCCCATTTCTGACAGTAAATGGGTCAGCCCGACACAAGTTGTACCTAAGAAATCGGGGCTGACTGTGGTTGTAAACGAGAAAGGAGAAGAAGTGCCGATGCGATTACAGACGGGATGGAGGGTTTGTATTGATTACAAGAAATTGAATTCAGTTACAAAGAAAGATCATTTTCCACTCCCGTTTGTTGATCAAATTCTGGAAAGACTGGCTGGGCAACAATATTTTTACTTTTTGGATGGTTATTCCGGATATAATCAAGTTGCTATCTATCCGGAGGATCAAGAAAAAACCACTTTTACGTGCCCCTATGGCACGTTTGCTTTTAGAAGGATGCCTTTCGGGCTTTGCAATGCTCCCGCCACTTTTCAAAGGTGTATGATGTCGATATTTTCTGACATGGTGGGGGAGACTTTGGAAGTTTTTATGGATGATTTTTCGGTGTTTGGTAATTCTTTTGAGGGGTGCTTAGAAAATTTGACTCAGGTTTTGAAAAGGTGCATTGAATCCAATTTGGTGTTAAGTTGGGAGAAGAGCCACTTTATGGTGAGAGAAGGTATAGTTTTAGGCCATATTATTTTGGAAAGGGGAATAGAGGTCGATAAAGCCAAAGTAGACTTGATTTCTAATCTTCCTCCCCCTACATCTGTCAAGCAAATCAGATCCTTTCTTGGCCATGCTGGATTTTATAGAAGATTCATTCACAACTTCTCTACCATTGCTCGTCCCCTCACACAATTGCTTGCTAAAGATACTCCATTACATTTTGATGATTCTTGTCTCAAGGCCTTTAATTCCTTGAAAGCAGCACTTACTCAAGCTCCGATTCTTCAATCTCCAGATTGGTCGCTTCCTTTCGAGATTATGTGTGATGCCTCGGACTATGCTGTTGGAGCTGTCTTAGGTCAAAGATAGATAAGAAGCCCGTGGTAATCTACTACGCGAGTCGCACCCTCGCTGATGCTCAGTTGAATTACACCACCACGGAGAAGGAGCTGCTAGCTGTTGTTTTTGCCCTAGAAAAATTTCGATCATATCTTTTAGGGGCTAAGGTTATCATCTACTCTGATCACACTGCTTTAAGATATCTGCTTTCCAAGAAGGATGCTAAGCCCCGTCTCATTCGTTTGATTTTATTGTTGCAAGAATTTGATTTAGAAATAAGAGACAAGAAGGGGTTAGAAAATGTAGTTGCTGATCATTTATCCAGGATAGTGATCCCTGAAAGTACTCCAATGTCTGATTCTTTTCCCAATGAGCAGATTCTTTCCATCTCTCATTCTTCAACTCCTTGGTATGCTAATATTGTCAACTACCTGGCGGTAGGTCAGATCCCGGGAGGGTGGACTAGACAGGAGAAGGATCACTTCTTTTCTAAGGTAAAATACTATTGCTGGGAGGACCCTGAGCTGTTTCATATGGGTCCCGATCAGATCATTAGAAGATGTGTCCCTGAGGAAGAACATCAATCAGTATTGAATTTTTGTCATAACTTAGCTTGTGGGGGACACTTCTCTGGAAAGAAGACAGCGGCAAAGGTGCTACAAAGTGGATTTTATTGGCCCACGTTATTTAAGGATGCTTATGAATTTTCTAAATCTTGTTTGAGATGTCAAGCCGTGGGCAATAATTCGAAGAAAGATATGATGCCGCTAAATCCAATTTTGGTGGTTGAAAATTTTGATGTTTGGGGAATATATTTTATGGGACAGTTTCCATCTTCATTCGGTAATGAATATATCTTGGTGGCGGTCGATTATGTTTCCACATGGATTGAAGCCATTGCTACTAAGACAAATGACCATAAGGTGGTTATGAAGTTTGTGAAGAAGAATATATTTTCTCGGTTTGGTTGTCCTAGGGCTATAATTAGTGATGGGGGTTCTCATTTCCCTTATTTTTAATTCCGAGCTTTACTTCGTAAGTATGGTATCACTCACAAGCTTGCTACCCCCTATCATCCCCAAACTAGTGGTCAGGTTGAAGTGTCAAACCGGGAGATTAAAAACATTCTGCATAAAACTGTTAGGCCGGATAGAAAAGACTGGTCTGAAAGACTAGATGATGCATTATGGGCATATAGGACTGCTTTCAAAACTCCCATTGGTATGTCACCATATCGCTTGATCTTTGGTAAAGCCTGCCACTTAGCCGTAGAATTGGAACATAGAGCTTATTGGGCCATTAAGCAAGTTAATTTTGATTTAACTCAAGCTGGATCCCAACGAGCTTTACAAATTAATGAACTGGAGGAATTAAGGAACGAAGCCTATGAAAATGCAAGGATTTACAAAGCTAAAATCAAAGCATTTCATGATAAACACATTCACAGAAAGAGTTTTCAAGAAAATCAAAAGGTTTGGCTATTTAATTCAAGGCTGCGTTTGTTCCCCGGTAAGCTAAAGTCCAGATGGGATGGACCGTTCATTATTGTTAAAGTTTTTGACCATGGTGCTGTTAAGATTTTGGATCCTAAAAATGGTCACATTTTCACTGTCAATGGCCAAGGTTAAAACCTTACTTGGAGAATGAATAGTTAACTACAAAAGAATCAATTGCTTTGTGTGATTTGGAGTAATTATTTGTGAGCCTTCATGCGTCTGGCTGAAGACGGAAAACTTAGCGCTTTTGGGAGGCAACCCAAGGTTTTTATTATTTGATGCTTTTGTTTCAGTGTGTTTTAGTTGTTAGATTCAAGCCAAGGAGACGAAGTTGTCACCATTATCAACAAAGGAGGTTCTGCCTCGCACGTCAGGTTGTCTCTTTCCTACTCATCAAACTTTACTGTTACATTGTTCTTTCATTTCAGCTTTACATGCCATTGAGGATAATGTCATTCAAGTTGGGGGGAGAGGGCAGAAAATTTTCATTGCATATAGTATAAACTGGTAGGCATTTTGCATGAATTCTTGCATATCATTTCTTGAAAATTTGCATGAAAGTGAAAAGATGAAATCCCTGATAGAATTTTATTGTTTCATGCTTAAATTGAAAGTAATTCTGGACTAGAAAAGATTAGAAAAAAGTTGAAGGAAAATTAAGTTCTATCTAGCCATGGAAAACTGATATAAGAATCTCTTTAAAAGTTCATGCGCACTATTAGAAAAAATATTCACTATGCACTCTGATGAAGCAAAATAAGATAAGCCCTCTGTTATTTTGGGAACCGTATCTGATACTCTGCATTTCTTGAGGAGGAAATCTATTTCAATAAAAAGCTTTCTGCCAAGTTTTATTGAAAAAAGAAAAGGAAATGCAAAGGCATATTGTTGAAAAAAAGAGAAATGGTGAAATAGAAAGATCACGCCATAAAAAATGCCCCTGATCTGAGTAACCGGACCTGCTTCACCTAAGACGTGTTGAGGTTCGCGCAAAAAGGTGAAGGGTAGTGCAGCATTATGGTTGTGCAAATGAAAAAAAAAAGGAGTTCCAAAGGGACAAAAGAAAAAGGCAGACAAAAGCTAGTATGCTTAAATGCTCTGATCTAAGAGATGCAGGGTTGAAAGGTACTTACTTAGAATAACAAATGGGGGATGTAATTATCTTAACTGTAAATTTGGAATTACACATGCACAAGTGTTATTGAACTTTGATTTGTATTCTTAAGTCATGTGCTTTAATTTCCAATCTAAAGCTAGTATGAGCATTACTGATTCTTGATTCCTAATTTTTGGTTGATTCTATGAAGGGAGAGCTGGATATAAGAGTATGATCTTTGTGAACTCTTGTGGGTCCTAAATTTTAATTTAATTGTATTGCTAAGGGACTAGCAATGAGTAAGTTGGGGGGTGTGATAAGTGCTATATTTTACATCACATCCATCATCTTTGAGCATTAAATGGATAAAGTTGTGCAACATGAGCATTAATTACATTCTCACACATTATTTGAGTCTTCATGCATTTTATCATATTTTTGAGCTTAAAAGACCATGTGAGAAATATTTAAATATTTACATAATTATTTTAGAATTAAATAGATTGATATTTTAATTTTCAGGAAATAACGACCTAGATCAGGGCGCTATTTAATTAACGACAGCTTCAAGGGCGCGTACTCAGTAAGACGTGACACAAGACATGTCGTCAATTCATTTGAAGGAAGGAAGTGAAAAAAGAAAAAAAGGAATTAGCGCCCGAGATGCAGTCGCTAATCATTGAAAGAACGCCCATATGAACAGTCGTCAATTCCTATTTTACGAAAAATAAAGAAAATAGCAAATGAGGAAATAAGGAAACTGACACTCGAGTGAAGAGGCGCTACTTCAGGAAAGGACGCCCTAGATTAAGACGTCATTTAAGGAAAGGACGCCCTAGATTAAGGCGTCATTTAAAGAAAGGACGCCCCAATATAAGTCGCTATTCAAAGTTGAACCAGAAAAGGCAACTGCAGGCTCCCGATCGAACTGTTCTTCCATGTTTGCTCTTATCTAAGCAACATTTTATGGAAAGGAGGACTTTAATGATGGAAAGGAGTCTAATGGGTCAAGTTGTATTGTTGGAAATTGATTTTTGGATCAAACTGGGAACCCATGATCATGGAAGGGTTCTGTACCCTATAAATAGATGCCATGGCCGATGATGCATGAAGGGAGAGGTTGGAGGTCTGCCATAGGGATTTATTTTGAAGCTTTTTCTTTCATCTTTTACAGTTAAGTTCTTCATCAAAGTTCTTCATTTTTCAATCTTATACAAATTCTTCTTCTTCATCTTCCTCTAATTCTTCCAGTTTTCAAAGTTATTTCCAGTTTTCCAAAGATCTGTCTATGCGTTTTTACGATTCATCTGGTTTTAAAATATTCTGCTATTTCTCATTTTTCTTCCCTTTTTGATCTTCTGTTGCTTCTGAGTTCTTCATGAAAGTTGTAGGTTTTGCAAAGTGCTTCAATTTCTTCTTCTACCATTTCTTCAAATTCTCAACCGTTTTCAAATTACAATCAATTTACTAAAGTTCAGTTCTGCACTATTCATCCCCGACCACTCTCTGTTCTATCACGTTTCTCTCCATCTTCCTCTCATTTTCTGTCTTTGTGTCTTTCATCAATCTTCTTCCTCTCTTCGTCTTCTACAATTTTCTCTTCTTTCACTTTGTCTAATTCTCTCTAGATTTTAATCTATTTCTTCTTCTTCTAACCCTCTGTTTTCAAAACTATTTTATGTTTTATCACCCATCATAGCCATCTCTTCCTCTCTTTTCACAACATACATGCTTTGGTTTTTAATTTTATTCTTCTTCCTCCACCTTTTCATCTCCATCTCCTATATTTCATCCACACATCCCTTTGGCGGATTCTCTTCCAATTGATCCTCTCACGGCGTCGGTATCCAAGACAAGACGATCTTCATCCAAGGCTTGGCAAGGAGTTGACGGCGTTCTTCATCCTATTGGCTTATAATTTCTTTTCTCTTCTTTTATTTTGCAAGTTGTAATTTTAGTTTTCATATACATTGTACTTGTCACCTCTCATAGCAATAAAATTGATCTTTGTGAAACTGTGTTTTTCTTTCTATCTCTTCCAAATTTCTCTACTTAAATCCTCTCATATTCTTTAAATAGTTTTCATGCAATTTATCTTTCCTTAGATTAATCACACCCACAAATTCGATTTTCAAAGCATAAGGTATTTTTCCAACTTGTTAAAATAAGGATTTTTCCTCCTCGTGGGATCGACTCCGCTTACCACTATATAATTTGATTTTCCAATCTTTTAAAGTGAGTGAGTGTGAACATTTTAAAATTGTGGCACAGCTTTCTTAACGACACTAGTCGGTGCGCATCAGGGCTTCAGCTGCCGAGATGCATAAGCCACCACTCTACCATGCTGCATCAACACAGCACCCAGTCCGACCCCGGAAGCATCTGTACACACCACAAAACCTCTCGGCCCAGAAGGCAAAACCAACATCGGAGCCGAGGTGAGCAATCTCTTCAGCTCCCTGAAACTCTGCTCACACTCCTCAGACCAGACGAAAGGCACATCCTTCCGTGTGAGTCTAGTCATCGGGGTCGCAATGCGAGAAAAATCTTGGATAAACCGACGATAATAACCCGCAAGCCCCAAGAAACTCCTGATCTCGGTCACAGACCTCGGCCTCGACCATCGCATTACTGCCTCGACCTTGGCGGGGTCCACGGAAATGCCATCACCAGAAATCACGTGCCCCAAAAAGTGCACCTCACAAAGTCAGAACTCGCACTTACTGAGCTTCGCATACAACTGGTGATCTCGCAGCGTCTGCAGCACCACACCCAAATGGTACGCGTGCTCCTCGGTAGACCGTGAATATACAAGGATGTCGTCCACAAATACGACCACGAACTGGTCCAAATACGGACGAAACACCCTCTGCATCAAGTCCATGAAGGCTGCAAGGGCATTGGTGAGCCCAAACGGCATCACCAGAAACTCATAATGCCCGTACCTCATATCAAACGCAGTCTTCTCCACATCAGACTCGCGAATTCTCAGCTGATAGTAACCGGACCGTAAATCAATCCTCAAGAATACTCGAGCGGACTGAAGCTGGTCGAACAAATCATCAATCCGTGGCAACGGATACTTGTTCTTAATGGTCACTTCATTCAGCTGTCGGTAGTCAATGCACAACCGCAAGCTACCGTCATTCTTCTTCACAAACAACACAGGTGCACTCCAAGGGGAAAAGGTAGGACGAATGTACCCCTTGGCCAGCAACTATTGCAACTGCACCCGCAACTCCCTCAACTCAGCGGGAGCCATACGGTAGGGAGCCTTCGCCAAAGGTCCCGTACCCGGAACCACCTCAATAGCGAAATCGATCTCCCGTTGGGGAGGCAATCCAGGTAAGTCCTCCGGGAAAACATCGGGAAACTCGCACACCGCCAGAATGTCCTCGACATCCCGACACGGCTGGTCTACGAAGACCACAGAAGCGAGGAAACCCTGACAACCAGCATCAAGCAAATGGCAAGCTCGAATCGTAGAGATAAGAAAGCGGGAAGAAGAAGACCTGATACCTTGGAAATAGAAGGTGGGTCCACGGAGTCGTCGAAAATAAACTCTCTTCGAGCCACAATCCACCAACGCATGATGTGCCTCGAGCCAATCCATGCCCAAAATCACATCAAAGTCCGGAAGCAGCAACGCATAGAGCCTAACCGGCAAACTCCGCCCTTCCACCCACACGGGAACCTCATCGAAGCAATACGGAGTGATCATAAAATCACCCGAAGACAACTCCACTGCCAAATCACAGGACAACTGGGTCACTGGCTCCTCGATGCTCAGCGTAAAATCATCCGAAATAAACGAATGAGACGCGCCAGAATCAAACAAAACCCGAGCTGTACAACCCAAAATCTGAACGGTACCTTCCATGAGCTGCGATGC
>JAHNEJ010000862.1:0-132996 GCA_022559845.1 Amorphophallus konjac
AGGAAACCGAGTATGGGGAGCCTTTGTCACCATTGCTGGTGCAAAATCCAGGAGGATGGCTTGATGTTATCATTCGTCGTCCTGGGACCCAAGAGATGTCTGTCTCTGGTCCAGGAACGACTTTGATGATGTCGATAAGCAGAGCATGCATCCAAAATTCCGAGATCTTATAAACGTCAGTCATCACGTGGTCTGGCTTTGTTCCGAAGGCCAAGGGATGGCCTGTCCCTGGCTCTAGAACAAGCACACGAAAACGTCTAGGAGAAAAACGTGGACGAATAATCAGACTGGGGAGGGGAAATAGCGTGCTACGAGTCTAAGGGAAGACAGACAACACGGGGGATGAGGATAGAGCTTCAGAGAAACCAAAGCAGGGATGGACTGCAGCCCACCATATTTATCCATTCGACAACATTCATTGGGTGAGATACATAATGAGAAAGCAGGGGGAATACATCACTTTATCGGTGTGAAACCGGCTACAGCATTACAGGCTACATCAGAGGAGGAAGGAAGAGAGACAATCGAAGTAAAAAGATGAACTATATAAATGGGGGGGGGAGAGAAGAGCATTGACTCCTCTCCCTCCCCGTTTCCCACCTTCGATCAGCTTCAAAAAACCTCTTTCACTCTTCACTCTTTTCTTCTTCAGCTCTTTTCCTCTTCTCGTGGATGAGGTTGCAGGTCTCTTCTCTATTCTGTGGCTATCTCCTCTTCTCCCCCTCCTCCTCTCTCTTTTCTTCTTCGAGGGGGTGGGTTTTTATATAAACCCAATCCTCCCCATCTTTACGGCGCGCAAGAGGTGACAGTAGCTCCCGGCGCGGCATGCAATTTGGGTGAGAGGGCCTCGATGCCACACCCCTAAGCCCATTTCATGGGCCCATGTAGGGCTTTTAAGCTCCACTTAGAACTGTTATTTCTATAAATATATCGGAACTGCAGTAGGACTTTGTTGTTGGACTCAAGTCTTAATAGGACCATAGGAATCTTCATCAGTCATTGGACTGGGATTTCATCAGTATTGTCACCTGGATGATGACAAAAGCCGGATATCATTTCATCAGCATTGCCACCCGAATGATGACAAGACCGGACGTCACTTCATCAGTATTGCCACCCAAAAGATGACAAAACCGGTTATCAGCTTTAGCCTGAGGAGGCTTCAGCCAGGTTCATAGTCTATGGAGACGGTTCTTCTTCTGTTCTGACTTTGCAGAGGTCTTCACAATCTTCATTTGCTAGTTCTGACTTCATCTTTATCTTTGCTTATGTCGCATCTGTCAATAAGCTGATATCTGGCTTACTCTGACATGTTATCTGTGGATTCTCGGATGAGGCAGTGATATAGCTTTTATTAAAGTGTGCTAGGAGGCCTCATCAGTCAGGTGACCGTTATTTCATCAGCGCCGCCGTCTGACTGACAATGGCACCGGACATCAGCTTGGCCGGGAACAGGCTTCAGCTGGGTAGATGGTTGATGAGCTTCATCATTGATCTTTCACTGTTGGTCTGATCTTCTTTTCAATTCTGTTTCCGCCCTTGCTCATTTTCAAGGTGTCAACAAATGCCCCCCACCTGCAGGCGACGTAAGCGCAGAATAAGCGACACGGGGTCTGCAGGTGCCTTTCATCATTCGAGGGTATCTTCTTCAATTTTTATTCGATCTAGTCCTTAGACTTGATCATCTCATTGTAACAGTATTATGCACACATACTTTTTTTTTCATTTCTATATTTTTTCTTTATCTCCATATTTTCCAGATTTCTTGTCAGCATTTGGAGCCCTCTTGGCATTGCCTTGGGCTTCTCGGCGGGAGCTGCCTCTCGGCGTGAGCCACTTCTCGGCGCGCCTTTCATAGGGTTGTCGGTGCGGGCCCTGTGTAGGTTCTCGGCGCGGGCATCTTCGGCGGGCTTCTCGGCGCGACCCTCTCGACGCGCCCTTTTCTTCCGGCCAACGGGGGGTTGTTGGCGCGCTTCTCTTCGCGCCAAGAAGCCTTCCCCTTTCTTTCTATTTAACCTCGTGAGAGGCTTTTTACCCTCATTTTCATCGGCCCTCTCTCTCTCTTCATCTCCTCGGCGGCGAGTTTTTCCCCCGAGAGCCTTACTTCATTCCCCCCCTTTTTGACCGATTCATTCTCGGGTAGGTTCATTATATGGGATTGAGTCCCATTTTATGTTCGGGATCACTCCCTCTTGGTGGGTGACTCCCTATCTTTCTTGGGCAGACCCTGGACAAGAGGAGATGCTGCCGAAATTTAACTGGAAATATTTATTTAATCATCACATGCCCATTCATCTTCCCGATGCTTATTTTTCATCTTTTCTTGATTGCAGGCACTGACATGGCTTCCGACTCTTCTGCTACGGCTTCCATGACTGTGGGAGTGAGTTCATCAGCTCAGCCGGACATATCTCGGGCCAGAGTCAACTGGCTGAATGTGAACAACCTTAGCTCGGGCTATGACCAGATTGCTGCTGTCGATGAATCCTCTGACTCCGAGACTGACACCGTGCCGACTTCTGGGGTTTATTCTTCCATAGAAGGTACTGACTTCAGGAGAGCTGCTGACTACCGTCCGAACTTGCCGAAAGATCATCATTCGCTGCCATTCATCCGGACATTCACCATAGGCGGAATGCGGGATGTTCTTCTCGCTCGATCTGTGGAAGCAGCGATACTTACTGACAGAGATAGCATGAAAGGTTCTGTTTATCAAGCCCGAGCTATATATCTTCCAGGTTAGTAGCGGGACTGGAATGCTGTATTGGGTATTTCTGAGTTAGAGCAGGAGAAGAAGATGCTGACTCAGGCTCCAGAGTTCACCCCGGCGAGGTGGGACCATGCAAGCGGTCGCGTCCATCGAGAGAAGACCCACTTCAGACTCTTTCTAGCACCTGCGAAGTGGGGTTACAGGGACGAGCCATTTGTTCTCAATTGTCTGGCCGTTCAATTTAAATATCAGCTGGCTACTGGCTGGTTTGGAGATGCTAAGGTGACAGACGCCCATCTCTTCAGGGTAGGAGTAGTGGAGATTACGGAATTTATTTTGAAGGAATACGCCCCTCTACTGATTAGAGCTGGGGTATATCATAGTGTATTCGCCTCCAGATTCCGCTATCCCATCTCTCGGGGATTATGTTGCGGCATGCTTGAAGTATTCTGCCCACAGTTTAACACGTTCTACACAGTAGAAGGCGAGACATCCCTCGACCTCTGGAGTCTTTCGCAGCTTTCTGGTCTGCCCATAGATGGGGAGCCATATGAGGAGGTCTATGTAGATGACTCTGTAAAGGACGCCTCTGATGGAGAGGGCAGATATTCTTTCAGCTATGCATACCGGTATCTGATGAAAGCTTATCAGACCATTTGTCTGGCCTACAGCAGGGGATCTTCCAAAGGATATCAACCTCGGGAAAAGAGCAGCAGATTGAGAGTCCGTGTAGGACAGTGGATACAATACTTCTTTGGGGGTCCCTTGAAGTATGCAGACTTTCCTTCCATGGGACCGACTCCCGGTAAGAAGATCAGGGCCCCTCGTTACAAATCAGCGATGCCAGCTTCACTGGGCCGAGCAGGTGCAGACGGCCCGAACCCAGCAGGGGTTGACCCCATCACTCATTATGCAGCTTATCTAACCTTATGGCTGTGCACTTTCGCTCTCCCCCAAGGGGATGAGACGACTATCAGACCGGAGGCTATATATCTGGCCTGTCAGATGGCCTGGGGGATGAGACTGTCTCTGTGCCCAGTGGCTTTGTGTTTAGTTTACAAATCGTTGGGAGATTTGCATAGACATCGGGTTCCCCGTTCCTTAGGGACTGTAGGTCCATTTCATTTCTTCAATGCTTGGGTTTGCAGCATTTTCCCCGAGCTGGCCCCGAGAACTTTGCAGTCAGGCACATTGCTCCCTCGGATGATTGAGTTTGCTAGCGCCGAACCCGGTCTTTTCTCAGAGCAGCTGTTTAAGATAAGGGGCAGGTTGACAAAAGTGCCTGTAGATGCTCCTGGCAGCATTCATTTTTGGAGCTTGGCAGCAGGTTCGGCTCCTTTAGTAGACCCTCAGAGGGAATGCAAAATGGAGGAGGTCGAAACTTATGTCCATCCTGTTTCGGGGGTCAACGCCACCCGGCCCATATTAGAACCGGAACTGGTCAGGTGGGCCATGGCTATTCGGCCCAGTGTATTGGTCTTCAGGAAGGGAGGCTTGCTCCTCTTGGAGCCCTATTATCGATTCCGTTTCGGCAGAAACTTTGGCTATGATCAGCATATTCCTCCATCGGTTGCCCAGTTTCCTTTGGACAGCCGTGCCAAGCATGGGTCCGCCATTGCCAGTGACGGTCGAACATGGTGGGATTTCTTTCATCGCCGAGAGGGCGTAACTTTCAAGGTCCCGACCGTTTCTAATCGTATTCCCCGTGTCACATCAGAATACATTAAGTGGTGGAATACCCGCACCAATTTCTATAAAGATGGCAGAGACGCCTTTTGGGATGTGGCCGAACGCTCTTCCTTAAAGCGGCAATCAGGGCCTGTGTTTGAAATTGATGAGGTTCATCTGAAAAGGCTCTATTCACAGCACCAGAAGGAGGCGGAAACATATATTGCCAGGCGTCGGTCTTTGAAAGAGGAAGGTTCTGAAATACCCACTCCTTTCTTTTCTGAGATTAATGAAGACACTTTTACAAGGGATCTGAGGCAGTTGGGCCATATAGGGGGTGTTCATTTGGATGTACAATATCCATTCCCCCCGGAGGAGCCTCTCCCGACAGCAGCCCCCTGGAGGGGTCCAGTGGACAGGTTTCACCCTTATAGGACGTTTGTGCGAAGGGAAGACCGCACCCAGACATATTATCAGCACACTTCTTGGCTTTTTGTACTACTGAATGTTCACGTGCTATCAGTAGAGAACCCGATAGCTGGCATTCTGAATAAGCCGCTTTTTGTTTCTTTTCATTATGTCGACGGTTGGTGTATGGATTATCTCGGCCTGTTTCATTGCCTCGACTTCCACGGACATAAAGACTTGGCTGCCTTGACAGAGAAGTGCCAGACCATTGGTGACATATGCTGGCTTGTGAAGGAGGTTGCTTCCCGATCGAAGGAGGTAGCTTATCTGTATTGGCCGCTTTCCACATTTTATGATGGCCCAGGAGGTATGACCCTTCTTGTGCGCTCATGGCATCTTTCTTTCATTGCTATGTTATGCATCTGTCGACTATGACTGCCCTTCTTGTGTCTTGCACAGATAGACCGGACATAAAGCAGCAGGGACTTTACAGGAAGATCATTGCTCAAGCTGAAAAGCCTACCTACTTTGAAATTCCTGTAGAGGCACCTACGACCACTCCCTTGCCTCCGGGCAAGACGAGGAAGCCTTCTGTGGTGAAAGCTGCAGTTGCCAAGGCCAAGAGGGCCAAGGTTGTTCGGGCCCGGCAGTCAGCTTCGACTGTGAAGGATGCCGGAACTCCTCTCCCAGACATCCCTTCATTCGACGAATTCACGTCTCAGAGGGAGGCTGCACAGGAATCTGTCGAAGGTGATGGCAATAGCTTGTAGATGGAGTTTCCATTGTCTTTTTGGCTAATCTTCTAAGGGGTTCTTTAAGGCTCAGCTTTTCTTTATCCGCTACAGCCCAGGAGCAGGTTGCAGTGACTGTGGAAAGGGACACGAGACTGCCTTCTCCTACCCTGGCCGACGAGGAGGAGGGTAAATGTGCTTTTTCACCTGTTTCATATCTCCATTGTTTCCTCTGCTATATTCCTCAGATGTCCCTTTTTTCCCTGTTGAAGTGGCAGTCGGGGAGTAAACTGAGGCCATAATGATGACGGAAGAGTTGCCTCAACCACAGGAGGGTCATAAGACTCAGTCAAAGCGGAGTGTTGTTCCGGCCAGGCGCATAATCACCCGGTCTACATCCCGACACGCTTTAGAGGTGACCCCACAGCATATAGCTAGTGTGGAAATATCCTCGGGCAGCTCTGAGACCGTCTCTGATGAGGAGGAAGTGACTTTCAGCGGCAGTGAGGGAGATGTTTCTAAATCAGAAGCCCTGCCTGTACTTGCAAAAGGTGTTCTGCCTTTTCAACCTTCCAAGCTGCTAGTGCTGTCCCCTGAGGAGGAGTTTGCCGGGATTGACATTGAGATTGACATAACTCCTCTGTTTGCTGTTTCAACCACAGAGCTTTCTCCCCTTTCACCTCAGTTCGAGGGCA
This sequence comes from Amorphophallus konjac, assembly GCA_022559845.1. NCBI lineage: Eukaryota > Viridiplantae > Streptophyta > Magnoliopsida > Alismatales > Araceae > Amorphophallus > Amorphophallus konjac. The sequence goes on from JAHNEJ010000862.1 coordinate 6,213, forward strand.
TAGATTGTGCCTTGAAGGTAAGCTTCTCTTTCTGTTTGCTGTTCTATTTATTTTTCTTTCATTCCGTGCTGAAGGTTGTTCTGCTCTGTCTTCAGGACCCGGTCATCACCAGTTCAGATGCGGCCGCAGTTTCTATGGCCGTTTCATCCACAGACCTGGCCATTATCCCCGCTCTACCTTTGGCTTGCATGGGGATTTCTGAAGTTATTCACCCTGTGCCAGTGATGATACAATCTTCGACTGACTTAACATCATTGGACTTAGGGGCCTCAGGGGAAGGTTGCATTCCTGTCAGGGCTTCAGAGTTTAGAGCCGAAGCAGACCCAGCCAGAAGCTCCACTTTTATATCGGCTGCCGTAATGTCAATTGCGCCTGAGTCAGCAGTCCCTGCCACAGTGGCTATAGAGACTGGATTTCTGCCTCTACAGACTAGGGACCCTTCGTCCCCATTATCAGAAAGGGCAGCTGAAGATGAAGCCCTTATTCAGAAGACTCATGAAGAGATATCTCCATCATTTATTGGTTCTCCCTCCGCGGATGTTCAAGCCATAGCTCCCGAGACAGCGGTAGAGGAGGAGTCTTCAGCTCAACAGGAGAGCACAGAGAGGGACTGACCAGTTCTTCCAGCAGATTTGCCGTCTACGTCCTCTCAACCGGATGTTGCATTGTGGGCAGACATTGACGGCGAGGTGACTTTTGAGGTCGTCCCATCTGCCTCCATTGGCTTTGCTTCTTCTGACAGCTTTGTCTGGCAGCATTTGGACATGCTACGCCAGCTGGTAGAATCCCAGCCTGGCTTGACATATCTGCAACTGAAGGAAATTGCCAATCGCTTCACCGCTGGCCTGCAAGCCATGGGCTGCCCTCTGGACATATGGGTTCAACGTGTTCTGCTTCTACTGAAATTCATGCATCGGAGGGATTTCCTAACACGGACTATGACCGACAAGCTGACGGCATTGAAGTTGCAGAGGTCAGAGTGCAAATCTGAACTGGAGAAGCTGACGCTTGCCCTTGACGAATGCCAAGCTGAGCTATAGAGTGTTGTTCAGCGGGAGGAAGCTGTCCAGGACCGGATAGCCATTCTGGAAGCGGAACTCGCTGGACTTCGAGCCGAGCTACGACAATTATCCTCTATTCGGCCACAGTCCACCGAGGAGGTGGCCTTGTTGGAGGGACGGGTGATGTCTCTCCAGGGTATGTCCGTGAAGCTTCAGGAAGAGGAGGCGCGCCTTCATGAGCTAGGAGCCGCTCCCTATGTGGGTCTTCTGGCCTTCGAAGATATATTCCGGCGGCCATGAATTATCTCTTCTTTCTTTTTCCTTTTTGTTCTCCTTTGTGATACAATGTCCCCTCGGGGCCCTTTTTGTACTCCTCTTTCAATGAAAAGGAATCTTCGGCTTCATGTGTGTCCATTGTCTTTTCCATGTGGTTTCATCACTTTGGGAAGTGGGGTAGTGGTTCTAGCGTCCACCCCTTCAAAGAAAGGATGGGGAACTCACTCCACCGCGTGACAGCATCCGGGGGGGGTGCTTAAATCGAATTCTGTTGGTGGCAGCAAACGTCCTTCTTGGCCGTATGTGCCGCAAGGGAGACGGTTTGCAGGAATGTGAACGAAGAGGCTCAGAGCATTATCCGGAACGGGCGAATGGTCCATCCCGGGCAGGTTTCAACGCTAGTCGAGGCAATGTGCCAATCGACCAGTATATGATTTCATCATCGATATTGGGTTTATATCGATGCAAAGGAGTTTTATAGGTTTCATCAGAGTAGACGTAAGGTCTAGACTAGGTAGAGGCTATCGCAGGTGGGACATTGAAGGGTGCATGGTTTTCATTAGGGCAGACGCAAGGTCTAGCCTGGATAGGATTTCATCATTGATCGGGCAGGAAGCCGGTTGATCAATAGCCGGTTTTATCGTCGATATCGGGTTCATATCGACGCAAATAAGTTCTATAGGTTTCATTAGAATAGACGTAAGGTCCAGTCTAGATAGGGTTTCATCATTGATCGGGCGAGGTGCCGGTCGATCAATGGCTGGTTTCATCATCGATATTGGGTTCATATCGACGCAAAGAAGTTTTATAGGTTTCATCAGAACAGCCGTAAGGTCTAGTCTGGATAGGGTTTATTAGAATGGTGATGGGTTTCACTGCCGGTGGGACATGTGAAAAGAGAGTATGTATATTTCATCAGGGTAGACGTAAGATCTATCCCGGAAGGGCTTTATCATCGGTGGGGCATAGAGCCAGATGACAGACGTAAGGCTTCATCAGTGAAGGGGAGGTAAAGGCAATGTGCCGGTTGGCATGGAACTTCTGAATTACCACATTACTGACCCAAGTGCCCTTTTGGGTTTTCACCAGAGCCAGCCCCCTCTTGCTTTTGCCCACGCGTCCTTTCGGATTTTCACGTGGCGGGGTACCCGATTTTGCCTGCAGTGCCCTTTCGGGTTTTCACCACAGCTGGGTTTTAGCCATTTTTGCCCTTGTCCAGAATGCCTGAACAAGTATGGCGGGGGATCTCTATTTTCAACCCCATTTTTTTTATATATACTTTTTTTGTCATTTTCTTTCTCTTTTCCTTTTTCATCGTCTTTTCTGGGACCAAAACTTTCATCCTATGGACCATGGCGCCATATGTTTATTGTGGACACACGATCATTGATGTGGGTGTCAACATCAATGCAAAGGGAAATATGGTTTCATGACCTATTCAGGCGAAAGGTCTGAATAGATAGCAGCTCGGGCACGGAGCCATTTGCCGAAAATGTGAGTTTCATCGTTAATGTAGGGTCTAACATTACCGCAAAGGAATAGAGTTTCATGATCTATCCAGACGGAGTGTCTGAATCGATTCAAAGAGCCGTGTTGTGCTATGTCAGAGCGGACGGAAGGTCTACCCTGGATGGGTTTTTAGCGTCGATCAGGCAGCGTGCCAACCGATTGATAGCAGGTTTCATCATTGGTATTGGCTCATACCAATGCAAGGATTTCATATGTTTCATCAGGATAGACGTAGGGTCTAAACTGGATAGGGTTTTATCATTGATATTGGGCGAGGTGCCGATCGATCAATGGCGGGTTTCATCATCGGTATTGGATTTATACCAATGCAAGGAGTTCATGGATTTGTTGACGTCAAAAAAAAATGATAATGATCATGCGGCATGCACATCTCAGCACTCGAGAGCGAGTCGAAGACGGAAAGGCTGAATAAACCCTGTGCCCCCTCCAAGAAGGACGAACACCTACCCGGTGCTCCGCCACCCAACAAAGAAGCCCCTCGGGTTGAAGAGCTAGCCACGACTCCCAAGTCGGCAATGCTGAAGGTCGAATCAAAGAAACTCAGGAGTCCGAACGCCTGCTCGGCATACACCAAAAATCACTCAAAGCCCTGAATCGAGACTCGGAGGCTCACAACTAAAGGAACACAGGAGGGCAAGCATCTGTCCGAATCGCCACTAAGCTGGGGGGGAGCCCTTTGACGCTTAAAACGGTGTGGCATAGCCTTAAACCGGCGCGCCCCTAAGGGGGCCATAAACCGGCGAGCCCTTTACAAGATGCTAGTCCGGCGGGCCCCATGAACTCCCTTGCTTTATGTTAAAACGGCATGCTCCCGTTGAAGGGCCACCCCTTTCAATGCACTAAACCGGCGCGCCCATTTTGGAGTGCTAATACGGCGTGCTTAGTTTAAAAACAAGCCTTTCTCTGAGGCCTTTATCCGGCGTGCAGTGAAGCCATCCCGTCATCAATGCGGTCCCCTGTTTCCTGGGAATGGCATGATGACGAACAAGCCTAAAATGGTTAAAGCTCCCACTTCGATCCAGCGGGCAACCGAGCATATGCCGTGAATGGAAGTCCTCGAGCCCCATCCCGCCGAACGCTCATTCCGTCGATCGGCCGCCCATCCTACGGCAAATGATGATAGCAACGTGGCTCGCGGTGGATGTGCCAGTGGAGGAGGAGGCTATGCCTCTGCCTCCCCTCCCGATCACACCATAGCCTCGCCAGAGGTGACGTCGACAGCAGCAGCAGGGCAACGTCACCAACGTCAGCAGCAGCAGTGGTGGTTGCGGGAAACAAGGAACCAACGGAAGGAAGGAAAATACAGAGGACATCCCTCCAAAAACAGGGCCTCCGGCCCCTATAAAAGGAGCGCCCAGGCGAAGCTTAAATCGGTTGGAAGGTTGAAGGGGGAGAAACTCCTTGAAGCCCGAAGCCCGTGTTCATGTGAGAGCGAAGTGAAGTGAGAAAAGAGAAGGAGAGAGCAGAGAGTGAGGTGAGGGAGATACAGATCTCCCCTCCCCCCTTGTTTCTTTTTCTTTCCTCCGATGCATTCTTCCCTTCGGTTCTTTTCTTTAGATGCATGAAGAGCCCATGTATTTGCAACCCCTTGTGGTGAAATGAAAATGATCCTTCGGGAGATCATTTTTTTTGATATGTTTCTGATCTCCTTCCCCACTTGTTCCCCTTTGAGGGATCATTGCCCGTGAGTCGTGAGAGCTCTTGAAGGCTAGTCCTCGAGCTTTTCCACACTTACACTTGGGTTATCGGACCGCCGTGAGGTCTACATTTTGTGGTTCACCCCGGAGCAATCCGTTTGGTGTTCCCCATTGCTCTTTGGCAAGCTTCAGTCTGAGGGAGATGCTGCCCAAATTTCGCCAGGGCAAGAACATGTAAGAACAAATGAGCAAGTTAAGCTTTCTAGGAGTAAGAAGATCGTATGCTCGAAACCACTGAAACAAACTGAATCTCTGAGTTCCTGCACAAACTATTCTGATAAAACACGCGGATCATCATGACAACCCACCTGAACAAACACTTAAAACACTTAAATCTTCTTTCCACAAACATAATCCATCAATAAGATGAACAAACCAATCAATAAATCAACTTGCATTTGAAGGAAAGAAGAAACAGAGCATAAATGGGTTGAAAGGAAGCTATACAATGCTTAATCCGGCGCCCCCTAATCCGGCGTGGGTTAATCCGGCGTGCTACCCCCCTGTGCCGGTTTAACCCCACACTCAAAACCCATTTTATTTTCCTTGCAGCTATCCGGTGCGCCCCCTTGCATTAGCCCATTAAACCGGCGCGCTATACTGTTCATTGCCTATTCCGGCGCGTCCTTGGAACCTCTTCCTATTTGAGCCTTAAACCGGCGCGCCCCCTTCCTGGACCTTAACCGGCGCGTCCCCCCTTGAACTCCCTTAAACCGGCGCGCCCCATGGATGCCTCTACCCGGCGCGCCCCCTTCATATCTTGACCCGGCGCCCCTTAACCGGCGCGCCCATCTTCTTGCAACGTGCCAACACGGCGTGCTAAAAGAAAACTAAAAGAATGAAAGGAAGAAAGAGAACTATTGAAACTAAAGAATAAACCAGAGGATAAGGATTAAATCAATAAACAAAATGGAAAGAGTGGAATGGGAATAAAACACTTAACTCAATGATCGGAACAATGACAAGATCGGAACAAAATGGAAAGAGTCGAACCCCGCGACCTGACCGCGCAGGTCGATCCGCGTGCGAGGGCGCATGTTGCCGAGTTTTGGCTTTACACTTAACAACCCGCTCCCCCGGACTGCGTGCGAAGAGAAACTCAATGATGCCTTGTGGTATCGGACGTGGACCTCGGGACTCCCGACATGGTCATGATCCGTGCACCTCTTGGGCTGATAGTTCATCAGCTTGACCCACTTCTTCCGGGATCCGATCCCGCACCCACATGAAATGTGCCGTACCTACGGAAGATATCTGAATGTCTTTATCGTTACCTTCGATGCTTCGAATATGGACTTTCGTCCAAATGTTGAATGGTCCGTTAGTGACCGACATGCATATACTGGGATCTGATCCCGCATTTGTATTAAACTTGCCGTACTCACGGTAGGTACTTGTACGATTTGTCACCGTCTCTTATGCTACAAACACGGACCTTTGTCCGAACATAAAGGGGTCCATGAGTGACCGACAAAATCTGAATGGGACGAGAAGGATCTCGTCATCCCCGGACCCTATACATGGGAATATTAATAAGGCCTATGTGGGCCATGCTTAGACCTCGGGTCTGCCCCGATCATGGTCATTGCTTGACCCATATCCTCGACCTATAGCCCGCTCTCTTCGAACGCATATTGGTTCTCAGATCTTGTCCCAGGACATCCTCCCGTTGCCCCCTTGGCACCGGAAACATTGACGATGCCCACGCGAGCCCGACTTCGACCGTGGGGGGCCCACCGCAGCATGGTCGTAGCTTGATCTTGCACTGGGCCGACAAACTTGTCAGTTTCCAACCGCTCTAACCAGGATTTAACTGAACGTTTCCCGTCCCTTTGAACAATAAATTTGCCATACCCCGGCATACATATGCTCCAGCTTTCCCCGTGACGATCACGATTCTCTGAAGCCGGACGCTCGTCCAAATATCAAAATGGTCCCGTGAGTGACCGACATCTTCCGAATGCTTGCTTCCCTAGACATAGGGCTTTCCGACTGATTCGAGACCGCTATCGGCTTGTTTCTCTCGATATAGTTTCTTGGCCATGAGGCCCCGATTCCCGACGATTAATCAAGGGTGTTCCCCTCTCCGAGGGGATGTAAATAACGCCGTGACCTTTACGGCGCGGCGGGTTTTGGTCCCGACACGAACTACACAATCGTCTGATTAGTCAGACGGAGCGCACCCCGGGCTTCGGACCACTCCAGTCTTGAAGCTCGAACACATTGTCACCTAGGTGACTGGCACGCCCTCGCACTAGATAAACCGATAGACCGATAAAAGAATATCCCGATATTTTCATGAAACCAACGAAACTTAGTGCGTTCCACAAGCTGGCACGCCCGGTGGGACAGATGATCCCGAATCGATATAACCATCGATACCACGATATTTTCGTCTAACAAAATTTAGTGCGTTCCATAGGATTTCATCAGGATAGACGGAAGGTCTAAACTGGATAGGTTTCATCATAGATCGGGCTGTGTGCCAATCGATCAACAGCAGGTTTCATCACGGCGGGATGTAAAGAGACATGTAGATCTAGTCGGAATAGACGTAAGGTCTAAACCGGACAAGGTTTTATCGCTGATCGGGCAGTGTGCCGGTCGATCAGTAGCTGGTCTCGTGGTGGTGGGCTTATTATCGAGGGAATTTTTCTTGAGCAATGCATGAAGGCTTCACCAGAATAGACGTAAGGTCCATTCCGGATGGGTTTAATCGTTGATCGGGCAAGGTGCCGGTCGTTCGACGAGGAGTTTTATGGTGGGAGGTGAGGCTTTCTTTGGAATCACCACATTACCGACCCAAGCGCCCTTTCGGGTTTTCGCCGGAGCCAGCCCCCTCTTACTTTTGCCCACGCGCCCTTTCGGGTTTTCACGTGGCGGGGTACCCGATTTTGCCTGCAGTGCCCTTTCGGGTTTTCACCATAGCTGGGTTTTAGCCATTTTTGCCCTTGCTCAGAACGCCTGAACAAGTCTGGTGGGGCATCTCTATTTTTAGCCCCTATTTTGTTATCTTCTATTCTCTCTTCCTCTCTCTCTTTTTTTTAGAGGGTGACAGGTCAGAATGCCATTAGATCAAGATAAGGGGTGGCTTGGCTAGGGCGGAGTGCCTGTTAGACCAAGAAAGGGTAGCCTGGCTAGGGCGGAGTACCGCTAGACCAAGGAAAGGGTAGCTCGGTTAGGGCGGAGTGCCGCTAGACCAAGAAGAGGGTAGCTTGGTTAGGGCGGAGTGCTGCTAGACCAAGAGGGGGTAGCTCGGTTTAGGGCGGAGTGCCGCTATACCAAGAAAGGGTAGCTCGGCTAGGGCGGGGTGCCGCTAGACCAAGAAAGTGTAGCCTGGCTAGGGCGGAGTGCTGCTAGACCAAGAAAAGGGTAGCTCAGTTAGGGCGGAGTGCCGCTAGACCAAGAAGAGGGTAGCTTGGTTAGGGCGGAGTGCCGCTAGACCAAGAGGGGGTAGCTCGGTTTAGGGCGGAGTGCCGCTAGACCAAGGAAAGGGTAGCTCGGTTAGGGTGGAGTGCCGCTAGACCAAGAAAAGGGTAGCTCGGTTAGGGCGAAGTGCCGCTAGACCAAGAAGAGGGTAGCTTGGTTAGGGCGGAGTGCCGCTAGACCAAGGAAAGGGTAGCTCGGTTAGGGTGGAGTGCCGCTAGACCGGGAAAAGGGTGTAGCTTGGCTAGGGCGGAGTGCCGCTATACCAAGAAATGGGTAGCTCGGCTAGGGCGGGGTGCCGCTAGACCAAGAAAGGGTAGCCTGGCTAGGGCGGAGTACCGCTAGACCAAGGAAAGGGCAGCTCGGTTAGGGCGGAGTGCCGCTAGACCAAGGAAAGGGTAGCTCGGTTAGGGCGGAGTGCCGCTAGACCAAGAAGAGGGTAGCTTGGTTAGGGCGGAGTGCCGCTAGACCAAGAGGGGGTAGCTCGGTTTAGGGCGGAGTGCCGCTATACCAAGAAAGGGTAGCTCGGCTAGGGCGGGGTGCCGCTAGACCAAGAAAGGGTAGCCTGGCTAGGGCGGAGTACCGCTAGACCAAGGAAAGGGGTAGCTCGGTTAGGGCGGAGTGCTGCTAGACTAAGAAAAGGGTAGCTTGTCTAGGGCAGAGTGCCGCTAGACCAAGAAAAGGGTAGCTCGGCTAGGGCGGAGTGCCGCTAGACCGGGAAAAGGGTGTAGCTTGGCTAGGGCGGAGTGCCGCTATACCAAGAGGGGGTAGCTCGGTTAGGGCGGAGTGACGCTATACCAAGAAAGGGTAGCTCAGCTAGGGCGGGGTGCCGCTAGACCAAGAAAAGGGTAGCTCGGCTAGGGCGGAGTGCCGCTATACCAAGAAATGGTAGCTTGGCTAGGGCGGAGTGCCGCTAGACCAAGAAAAGGGTGTAGTTTGGCTAGGGCGGAGTGCCGCTATACCAAGAAATGGGTGTAGCTTGGCTAGGGCGGAGTGCCGCTATACCAAGAGAAGGGTATAGCTTGGCTAGGGTGGAGTGCCGCTAGACGAAGAAAGGGGTAGATTTTGCCCGATTACTCGGGGAATGTTGGTTGTGCTGTATGATACAGCTTTAGATGTCTTCCGTTGAGTGGCGAGAATTGGATTTCCCCTCGATGGTTAACAACCACGTAGGCCCCTCCTTCGTAGACCCTCTCTATCACATAAGGACCTTCCCAATTAGCATTCAGCTTTCCTTTTGGGTTGGACGCCATGACTTCTTTTTTCTTGACCATGACGAGGACACCTTTCGTGAATTCTCATCCTCTTACGAGTTTGTTGAATGCAGTGGCCATGCGGGCCTGATACATTTGGATACTCTTTTGAGCTCGGAGGTGCTTCCCTTCCAATTCAGCCAGCTCTTCTAGTCTTCTTTCTGCATTGGTCTGTTCGCCACGGGCCAGGGCATATTGGACTGCCACTCTGAGTGACGGGACTTCCAGCTCTAGCGGAACCACTGCCTCTGAGCCGTATACCAGCGAGTATGGTGAGCACCCTGTAGGTGTCTTGAAGACAGTGCGGTATGCCCACAAAGCTTCATACATTTTCTCTTCCCAGTCCTTCTTATTAGAACTGACGACCTTGGCCAGCAAGGTGCAGAGAGTCTTGTTAAAAGCTTCTGCCAATCCGTTTGCCTGTGGATTGTAAGGAGTGGAGGTCCTCCATTCGATCTTATACTTCTCAGCAAGCCGATAGACCTTCTGATTTTTGAAATGACTTCCATTGTCGGATATTATTCGGCTGGGGATCCTGAACCGGAAGATAATGTTCTGCTTGATGAATCTGGCGACCAGTTCACCAGTCACTTCTCTTAATGCTATAGCCTCTGCCAATCGGGAGAAGTAATCTGTTATGGCAAGTATGTACTTATGTCCAGCCGAGGAAGTCGGCAGTGGCCCGACTACATCAGTTCCCCATTGTGTAAACGGCCAACTGGGAACTGTAGGGTGCAGAGTCGTAGGAGGCCTTCTAGGCACAGTAGCATGCTCCTAGCATTTCTGGCATGATTTTGCAAATTTACAGCAGTCTTCAAACATGGTGGGCCAATAGTAGCCCAGCTTCTTGATTTCTATCTTCATCTTGGGACCAGCCTGGTGGGCACCTGCTGTCCCAGCATGTGTTTCTTGCATCGCTTGCCAGGCTTCCTTAGTGGACAGACATCGGAGTAGAATCTTCTTGCGTGCATCTGCCATTATTCGGAACAAAATTCCATTCCTGAGTTCATAAGAATCTTTGATTCTCAGGAGTTTCATCTTTTCTTCTCTTTTCTGCGGCAGCTGTTGGTGTACCAACCACTGCAGCAAGTGTTGTCTCCAATCAGACGCTTGTTCTGTGCTGATGGTGGCAACTTCGTCTTCTTCGGGGCACCCTTCTAGCCTACTGGGGACTTGCCGCCGGTTCATAACGACAATGTTCAGTGTCTTATTTGGTGGGACTGCTAGTGAGCTGGCCAGCTTCGCCAGTGCATCAGCCTGGGCATTGTGTCCACGGCCCACATGCTTGAGCTCAATATGGTAGAATTTTGCCATGAGGCGCACAGCTTTTTGGTGGTAGGGATTCAGTTCTTGCTTCCGCACTTCGAACTCCCCTTGGATCTATTTTATTATCAACATCGAATCCCCGAATACTTGAAGCATTTGGATACCCATGTTGAGGCTGGTATATAGCCCGATTATCAGAGCCTCATACTCGGCCTCATTATTGGTGCAGGGCTTGTTTATAGAATAGGAAGTATGCACGACATCCCCTTCTGGTGATTTCAGCACAATACCGGCTCCAACCCATATTCTGGTCTTTCCATCGGAGTCTATCTCTGTTCTAGATGCTCCATCAAAGAATAGTTGCCACATAACTGACTCAGCCTGGCAGGCCTCGAGTGTCTCATCATCGGGTAACTCAGTCCCTAGCATATCATTTTCTGGCACAGGATGCTCTACGAAGAAATCAGCCACGACCTATCCTTTTATCTCCCTCTGGGGTGTATAGGTAATATCGAATTCCATCAGGACCACTGCCCATTTGCCCAACCGACCCTTCAGTACTGGCTAAGTCAATATGTATTTGAGCAGATCTGCTGCAGATATCAATCTGACTTCATGTGAGAACATATAGTGTCGGAGCTTCTTGACAGCAAAGACTAGTGCCAAGCAGGTATTTTCTATGTAGCTGTAGATTTCTTCAGTTCTAATCAACCTCCTACTCAGGTAGTACAAGGCCTGCTCTCTGCCTTCTTCATTCATCTGTGCCAACATCCCCCCCAAGGAACAGTGTGTGGCTGCGATGTATAGTATTAAGGGCCTGCCCTTAACGGGTGCCCCCAGCACTGGAGGGGTCTTGAGATATTCTTTCAGCTTCTCAAAGGCTTCTTGACAGCCATCGTCCCAGAGGAACGGCACATCTTTCATCATGAGCTTGTGAAAGGGGTGGCATCTTCCAGACAGATTTGATATAACTCATCGGATATAGGCCAGACGCCCTTGTAGAGATCTCAGCTCGGGCAGATTCCTTGGTGGAGGGAGCTCTTGGATAGCCTTAATCTTGGATGGGTCAATTTCAATGCCCCTATGACGGACAATAAACCCGAGGAATTTTCCACTGGACACGCCGAAGGCACACTTCATAGGATTCATCTTGAGCTCATATTTGCGCAGCCTCTGGAATACTATCCTTAGGTCTTGCAAATGGTCTTCTCTTCTGCTGGTTTTTACTACCAGATCATCAATGTAGCACTCTACTTTCTTGAAGAGCAAATCATCAAAGATTTTTATCATAGCTCTTTGATAGGTAGCGCCGGCATTCTTAAGACCAAACGGCATCCTTTTGTAGTGGAATATCCCCTTCAGAGTACGGAACGCAGTGTGCACTCTGTCTTCTTCAGCAATCCAGATCTGGTTATATCAGGATGACCCATCCGTGAATGACAGGGCTTCATGACCAGTAGTCGCATCGATCATCACTTCAGTGATCAGCACTGGGAAAGAATCTTTCGGGCAGGCCTTATTAAGGTCCCGGAAATCAACACATATTCTGATCTGCCCATTTTTCTTCTTTACAGGCACTATGTTGGCTAACCATGTAGTATACTGATTTTCTTCAACAAAGCCTACATCAATCAGCTTGTCGACTTCTTTATTAATTTGATTTATTAATTCAGGGCGCATTCTCCTAGGCGCCTGCTTTACGGGATTAGCCTCTAGGTTTATTGCCAACCGATGCTGTGCCACATCAGAACTCAGTCCCGGCATTTCATCATATGTCCATGCAAAGCAGTCTCGAATTCTTTCAAAAATTGTATATACTGTTCCCTGGCAGCTGGCTTCAGCAGTGCACTGAGGAATGTCGGCCTTGGCTCATCTGCGGTCCCCAGATTTATTTCCACAAGCTCATCGACGGTAGCCTGACCTCCATCTTCGACCTCGGGCGGGGCTTCTTGCAAGTCAATGAAGCCTCCCGGGATATAATCTTCTTCAGTTTCATGATTATCTGTTTCATCATACTGGTCATCAGCGGGTGCTGGCTCATCATATACGGCCAATATTGTTGGATTCTGTTCAGTCTGCCCCGAGGACGTGACTGGCTCAGCAGGAAACTCAAAAATGTAGTCTTCCGCCCTTAGAGGCTCTTCTGATGCAGACTCCCTTGAGAGATCATCATTCTGTAGAGCCCGGACTTCTTCTAGAATGCGCTCAAACTCCAGGCATTCCCTCACCTCTTTGGCTATTTGGTCTTCATCCGGGGTTCTAGTATCAAACTTTGCTTCAGCGTGGAACAGATCCTCTTTGCAGGGTAGGTCTTCCCAGCACCAATCTCTCTTTGTTTCATCAGACGTCCCCATCTCCGGATGACTGTCTGGGGCTTCATTGTTCATTACGGATTGATAAATGATTTCTTCATCTTCCGAGGGGTACTTGTCATATCCCACCTCGGGAGGGTCTTCATGCTGGTAGGAGACAGAGATGACGTCCACCTCGGCTTCATAGAATTCTTGAAGGGTATAACCCAGTCCCGGGTGCTGTGTGATCTTCCTCAGTTCTTTACTATCTCGAGGCGGATCCCATAGCTCCTTGAATGCCTTCTTCTGGGCAGCAGGCTATAATGACGGCATTTGCATCTTAGAGAACATCTGCGAAACCCGTTGGGTAGTATAATCCAAGCCTGTAATCGGCACCATCCGATTTGCAGCTTCTTCAGGGACCATGCAGTCTTGATCATCTTCCTCAACTGACTCCCCGGTGTAGAATATGAGAGGAGGCTCGCAGAAGCGAGGGATTTCCATAGTCTTTAATGGTAGCACCGTCTGGTATTCTATGCTGGCAATAGGCTTGACTAAACCCTACGGAACCCCCACCTGTATGTACTTTTCTTTCATTTCTTCGCCAGTATCATCCGGGTGGATGCTAGGAGGGGTGATCCGAGCAAAATCACCAACATAAGAAATGTGAGATACTTCATGTTTCTTAATATAGCCCCTTGGTGGTGGTGGAGGCCAATTTCTTGCCTTTGTCACCGGCTTCTTCTGGTCGACCCCAACCTCTTTCTCTTCACCCTTTTGCGACACCTCCGTGTAGTAGGATGCATCGAGCATATGGCACTCGAATACTTCGAAGGGATGCAGATCCGCAAACACCCTTTCTTCTTTTCCTTTGTGGCAGTATTTAATGCATTGATGCAGCGTGGACGGCACTATCTGATATTCATGCAGCCACGGTCTCCCCAGCAGGGCCTTATATGTGGTGTTGGAGTCGATCACATAGAATCGTACCACGGTAGTGAGATCCCCCAATGTGAGGTTAAAATCAGCCACCCCAGGGGGCATCTCACATTTCTGGTTGAATCCCACAATTTTCATGTCTATGACCTTGGTAAGCTGCAGATCAAAGTAATATTTTTGGTAGATGCGGTATGGGAGAATGTTCACGGCAGCCCCGGGATCTATCAGTATCCTGCTCAGTGGTTGACAGTTCAGGGAGCCCCTCATATACAGTGGTCTGTTATGGTCGGAATTCAGAATCAGCATGTGATCCTCTGTGAATGTGACTGACGGCCCAGAATTCACTTCTGTCAAGAGTGCCTCATACTGTGCCGGTGACTGTAGGGCATCAACAATCGCTTGGCGAGCTTCTTCACTCAGAGAGAGAATCTCCCAGATGTAGAATCTGGTAGGGAGGTTCTTTGGCATTTTCATGATCCGACTGCCCACCCTGACATTAGACAATCTCATTTCTTCCGCCCATCGGGGTTTTGGAGGTTCATGTGGTGCCCGTGGCCTCTGCTGCCCAGTGCTGGTTTCATCCTCTGGACTGATTTCTTAGGGGGCTTCTTCTATAGCAACGGCCCCTGGTGCCGTCGGAGAGTTATCCTCTTCTTTCTCATTCTGCTTGTAGGCTACAGACGCCGATTGCTGAGGTCTCTTGCCTTTATCTGGCCCAGCCTGTATCGACTGCCCATTTTCCAGACTGGACAGAAATTCCAGAAATGTTGGAGTTTGACCTCCCTTCTTCTCTTCTTGGTACAAGCTAACGGGGGGAGGAATCTGAACACCCCGCACCTCTGGTTCAGGAATCTTGTATGGTTGTTCCCCTCTGAACATAATGTTATGATTGGCTGGTGGTGGGCGCCCCCACCTTCTTCCGGAGCGTGTTGCATGTGCTGAGGTTGAGGCCTCGGCATGGTTGGCTTCTAGCGGGGCATTTGATGTTTCATCCTCATCGTTCTCCCCGGGCGAGGTGAAGAGTGCCGACAGGGTGTTGCATTGTACTATCATGACTCCCTTTTCTTTTTTGCATTTAGACCATCTCTTCTTTTTCTGGGAATTTGGCTTCTTTGGTTCTTGCCCCCAGAAAGGCTCAGCCTCGTCTTTTCCCTGTTCTGCCCCCGATTGCTCTTTAACTTTCAATTCTTCGAGCTGTTCCCAGAGTATACAGTCTTTCACCAGCAGGTGCCCGGGCTTTTTCTGTTCATACTCATAGAGCCCATTAATATACTGCTGTAAGCGCCTGGCCGTAGGACTTACTTCCTTATGTGCAGGTAAGGGAACTTGTCTTCTCCGGTTATGAGTGGGGATCCGGATGACTGGCCATGTTTCAGCTGTGTGCCATACTGGCTTTACTGGAGGTGGTTTGGGCCTTGGCATGACACCGCGGATAACTGCTCCACTGATACTAGCTGCGGGAGTTTTCTTTCTATTCTTTATTGGCTTTATCTGCCACCCTTCTTGATCCTTCAGTGGGGTGAGGAAGCAAGCTTCATAAGTATGCCTGGTGCATTCCTCGACGGCTTCCTTAGGCAGCTGTTGGTAGATTGAAATCATATTGGCGGCCATTTTTAAGGCCGGAGGCTCATGTGGACGAGGTGGCTCTACCTGGTAATCTCCCAGCTGTAGCTCGCCCTTTTTGACCATGCTTTCCATAATATCTTTGAAGACGTAGCAATCTTCAATTGCGTGCCCCAGCGCACGGTGACATGGACAGAACAATGGATCACCTTTCTTTGCCGCGTCATCGGGTCTCTTTGGCTCAGGGAATGTTACCTTGTTGAACTTGTATGCCCAGTTGAATAGTGCGGCTGTCTTATCTTTCGGGAAAGAGTATGGCTTTCTCATTTTATTTCTCAGAGAGACCTTATCTTTTCTTTCCGCTGCGTCTGCTGGCGGGGGAGCTTCATCTGCCCCCTTCTTCCCTTTCTATTGCTCGAAGGTTCTGAAATCGACGGTGTTAGCCTCAGAGTGCGATGGTCGTCGATCATTAGATTTCCCTTTCGCACAGTTGGAGCATTGGCCGTCGGACGCTTTGACAGGAACGTCTCGACCTCCACCACTATATTGTTCAGCCGGTCAAATGTTCTGACATCTGCACCAATCATCTTTTCCAGTACCTCTCTCTTGAGGCTCTGCTTACATATTTGCACTGCATCTTCTTGATGAGGAGGTCTTCTGCATCTCATAGCTAAGTTCCTCCACCTTTTGATGTAGTCCAGTGCTGTTTCATCTTGCTTTTGCCTAGTTGCATATAGTTCTGCTATTGTAATTTCTCTTTCTGTGACATGAAATCTGTCGCGGAACTTTCTTTGCATATCAGGCCAATCGGCCACTGACCCAGCCGGCAGGCTTGAATACCATTCAAAAGCTATCCCGGTGAGGGATGAGTCGAAGAATTTAAGCAGATAAGCTTCATCAGCTGCCAAGTCACCCATAATGGTGGTATAGTAAGCTATGTGCTCCCTGGGAGAGCCCTAGCCATTAAATTTTTCAAGCTTCGGTGGCTTACTGACGCCTGGCGGTAGTCTCTTAGTAGCATACTGGGGAGGATATGGTACCTTGTACACATCATAGGTACTAGCATCATCACCAGTCTTCTCAGAAAGCTTCATCTCCACAATTCTTTCAATCATCAGCTTGTGGGCTATGCCTGGATCTATGTTTTCCGGGAAGAAGTGAGCTTGTTGCTGACTGTAAGGAGTTGTCATCACAGTTGCGCGCAAGGTAGGCGCGGCAGGCTGCGTCTGAGATACAGAGGGCTGAGCTACCGTCTACTGCAGAACGGGTTGGCTCGGTGCTTTGCCCTTATCAGTCGGGAGAGGATTAGCTGGGATAGCCATTTCTGTTGAGCTGGCAGTCTGCCCCACAGGCTCGACTTGCTTGGAGACCGGTGTAGCTTCATGCCTCTCATTTAGCTGTCTTCTGAGAGCATTGATCTCTTGTTGATATCTTCTAAACATCATCTGGATCATGGGATCCAGGGTTGACGGGATCTGTAGATCTTCTGAAGTCCCTTCAGCATCATCAACGAAGGGATTGTCTTCCTCTTCCACTGTCACCACATTAACTGTCATAGTGGTGATCTTGCAGGCTTCATCATTAGTCTTCATCTTATCTTTTGCCGCCTGGCCTCTTCTTGTAACGGGGCCTGGTCTGGCTGCCAGTCTGAGCAGTTCGTCTGGCTGAGTTGGTAACATCTCCCGCCCCCTGGCAAGTCCGGCCATGTTACAGGCGAAGATCTGCATTTTTCCCTTCTGCCTGTAGACTTTTCTCTTCACCTGGTCGGGGTATTTGAGTCGGTGAAAGACCGATATTCTTTCTTCAGCTTCTTCCCTGTATAGGTTTTCTTTCCCATATCCGACTCTGTGGCCTTCTTCATAATCATTGGAATCGGAGGAAGAGACTCCCAGCATCACTTCTTGAAGGGTTTCTTCTTCTTCTTCATCCATGGTGCCCAAGGCACGGGATAATCTTTGCTGCCCGAGGGCGGAGTTCCCCAGGTAGTGAAAGTAGTCTTGAGCCACTTGTTTCATCTCCTCTTGATTGTGCCTTCGTGGCTCTGGTTGGAGCATCAATCTTTCCTGGCCTTTCTGCTAATAAGCCAGTCTCTCCACCTGAGCAGTCAAGTGCTCGGCTTTGCAGTATTTGAATATATCGGCCTGTCTGGCACAGGCTCTTGGTCTTCTTGGCACGACAACAGTGACTGGTTCACTTATTCTCATTTTCTCTTCCTTCCTGAACCTCCTGCTCCCATCCTGGAAGCGGTTGGCAGCAGCAGCACATTTCTTCCTTTCCCATCTTTTGCCCCCAGCCATGGGGTGGGTGACCGTGAGGTCTTCCTTTTGCTCATATCTTCTGCCCCTCATCCTGGGGTGAATAGTAGTCAGATTTCTTCCTTCATTCTCTTTCTCATCTCTCCTACCCCGTGCCCTGGGGTGAACAGCAATAGCATTTCTTATGTCTTTTCCTTCTCCTCTTCTGCTTCCTGCCCTAAAGCGGGCAACAATGGTATCAGTAATGTTTCCTTCATCTTGAGCTGGGGCCCAGCTCTGGATTTTCTTCGGCCGCCAGATCTGCCTGAACTTGGGCGGCTTTGGTGCCAGTGGCTCTCTATCCTCCTCTTTCATGTCGGCCCTCCTGGTAGCTAGTACCCGGAATCTGTTGGTAGTAGGCACCATCGAGACGATCACGTCCGGCTTGACCGCCCTTGGGCAACCATTCAGGTTTGCCTGGACATCTCCAATCAGCATTGTCTTTCCTGAGTTGGATATTCGACGACCCGCAGCAGTGGATTGGGCTCTCCTGTCGGATCTCCTCCTTCTTCCAGCAGCGGCAGAGGGTGCGCTCCCTTTCGCCTCGTGATGGACGAAGCAGGAAACGACTTCTGGAGTATCTTTCATCACCTGGCTTATCTTGGGGCCGGTAGCCTGCGGCGAAGTTTCGACAACAGTTTTTTGCTCCTGGTTGTCGATCTCGAACAGGTTAGTGAAGATAAGGCCCATGCAGTTGGGCATCCCGACAGCAGGTGGCATCGATCCGAACGACAGAGGTACCGCCAGGTAGCCTTCTCGAACATGCACATCGACAGCTTGTTGATCAAAGCATATAGATATGATTCCAGCCGTCATCGTAGCTTCCTGAAAATAGAGAAAGCACACAAAATCAGAAATTTGAGGGGGGGGGGCGCTGGGCATCCTATTTTGGCGTAGAGATGAAGGGAGACTCGGTCCCACAGGGCGTGCTAGACTTGTGGGGACGGATTTATTTTGCTTATTATTTTTTTATTTATTTATTAATTTGGTTTATTAGGCGTGCCAGTCACCGGGGTGACAATCTTATTATGAGCTCGACTTGACTTGGACAGTCGATTGTGAAGTCCGAGTTGGGACCGGAGGTCCGTCACACCATAAAGGCTATGACGTTAATTACGCCCTTCCTAAGAAGGACAACCCTTGATTAAACACCAAAATAGGAGGCCACTCGGGGCGGCTAAAAATGAAGTGTATGATATTGAAACCCCTGTTATTATGGGAAGATAATTTAGTGCACAGCAGATTACTACACCGACATGACCACCTCTTATGTGGGTCGTGCCGGGTAGGAATAGGACACCGTCCACGCAGTGGCGGGACGGGGTCCAGACCATCATCGGGGAGATGTCCCCTTTCATATTTCTCATCCAGCCAAGGGCCTCGCAGTATTCATATTCCCTGGAAGATTGAGCCGGACGGGGGGTGTGTGATGTGCACCTCCCGGGACTTATCGGGGTTAAAACATCGATCGACATTTCGGCAGCACCTCCCCATAATCTGGATTATGCCCAGGGGAGAATAGGCTATCACCCACGGAGTGCCGGGATGAAAGCCGAGAAAAGGAGAGAGCGAACCTCCCACATTGCACATGTATGCCCTGGGGCAATGTTTGACTCTTCCCTTATAGGAGCCGGTGACACTCATGCAGTGGCAGAGCTCACCTTAGCTAAAGGGGTTGCTCATAAATCCGACGCAGATCAGTGGAACATAAGGGAGTCTGACTCCCTCTGATTTATCCCCCGGACGGTGCTGGTGACTCATGGGCACTCCTGGATAGGTCTGACCAAGGGGTCGAAGACTCCATTGGGTGACAGGGCAAGCTCTCGGCGCAACTGGCTTGTGAATGAAGTTCCCAGCACGAAGGCAAGAGAGTCAGGGGGGGCTCTCGGCGCAAGGGCAAGGAGGCCAGGTTCCCGGCGTCAAGGTGAGAGGGTCGGGGTTCCCGGCGCGATGAAGAGAAGGCTAGGGAGTTCCCGACGCTGGCTTCCTGGCGCGAGGAGGAATTGCTCAAAGGGGGTTTCGGCGCGACCAATCGTGAAGAAAGGAGGCTCCCGGCGTAGGCTTCTTGGCGCGGAGAAGAAATGGTGGAGGGCCTTTTCGGCTTGGACAAAGTAATGGGGTTCTCGGCGCAGGAAGGCTCGCGCCGAGGGCTATTCACATGTTCTACTGTTCATGGAACCGAGATAGATGAGGGCGCCGAGATGCGTTTCAGGGTTCTACGACACCCTGTTTTGGGGTTTATGGATGATTGAGGGGTTTTCCTGGTGAATAAGGCCAAGGTGGACTTGCCTTGAGGAGTCAAAATAGATCCATTCATTGGATTCCAACTGATTTTGGCATGGGTTACGGAGGAAGTCCAGGAACTGAGGAAAATTGGAGAAGGAGAAACCGAGTATGGGGAGCCTTTATCACCATTGCTCGTGCAAAATCCAGGAGGATGGCTTGATGTTATCATTCGTCGTCCTGGGACCCAAGAGATGTCTGTCTCTGGTCCAGGAACGACTTTGATGATGTCGATAAGCAGAGCAGGCATCCAAAATTCTGAGATCTTACAAACGTCAGTCATCACGTGGTCTGGCTTTGTTCTGAAGGCCAAGGGATGGCATGTCCCTGGCTCTGGAACAAGCACACGAAAACGTCTACGAGAAAAATGCGGACGAATAATCAGACTGGGGAGGGGAAATAGCATGCTACGAGTCTAAGGGAAGACAGACAACACGGGGGATGAGGATAGAGCTTCGGAGAAACCAAAGCAGGGATGGACTGCAGCCCACCATATTTATCCATTCGACAACATTCATTGGGTGAGATACATAATGAGAAAGCAGGGGGAATACATCACTTTATCGGTGTGAAACCGGCTACAGCATTACAGGCTACATCAGAGGAGGAAGGAAGAGAGACAATCGAAGTAAAAAGATGAACTATAGAAATGGGGGGGGAGGGCAGAGCATTGACTCCTCTCCCTCCCCGTTGCCCACCTTCGATCAGCTTCAAAAAACCTCTTTCTCTCTTCACTCTTTTCTTCTTCAGCTCTTTTCCTCTTCTCATGGAAGAGGTTGTAGGTCTCTTCTCTATTCTGTGGCTATCTCCTCTTCTCCCCCTCCTCCTCTCTCTTTTCTTCTTCGAGGGGCTGGGTTTTTATATAAAGCCGATCCTCCTACCCTCTCGGCAGATGGAAGTCGGCGTGCCACTCCATCTTTACGACGCGCAAGTGGTGACAGTAGCTCCCGGCGCGGCATGCAATTTGGGTGAGAGGGCCTCGATGCCACACCCCTAAGCCCATTTCATAGGCCCATGTAGGGCTTTTAAGCTCCACTTAGAACTATTATTTCTATAAATATATTGGAACTACAGCAGGACTTTGTTGTTGGACTCAAGTCTTAATAGGACCATAGGAATCTTCATCAGTCATTGGACTGGGATTTCATCAGTATTGTCACCTGGATGATGACAAAAGCCGGATATCATTTCATCAGCATTGCCACCCGAATGATGACAAGACCGGACGTCACTTCATCAGTATTGCCACCCAAAAGATGACAAAACCGGTTATCAGCTTTAGCCTGAGAAGGCTTCAGCCAGGTTCATAGCCTTTGGAGACGGTTCTTCTTCTGTTCTGACTTTGCAGAGGTCTTCACAATCTTCATTTGCTAGTTCTGACTTCATCTTTATCTTTGCTCATATCGCATCTGTCAATAAGCTGATATCTGGCTTACTCTGACATGTTATCTGTGGATTCTCGGATGAGGCAGTGATATAGCTTTTATTAAAGTGTGCTAGGAGGCCTCATCAGTCAGGTGACCGTTATTTCATCAGCGCTGCCGTCTGACTGACAATGGCACCGGACATCAGCTTGGCCGGGAACAGGCTTCAGCTGGGTAGATGGTTGATGAGCTTCATCATTGATCTTTCACTCTTGGTCTGATCTTCTTTTCAATTCTGTTTCCGCCCTTGCTCATTTTCAAGGTGTCAACAGCCAGTCCCCAAACAGCGTCCCGAATGCCCCCGTGCACCTGAGAAAGGAGGCAAGGGATATAGCTGTCCCCCTAGTTAGAGAATCGGCCGAGCAAAATCCTACACGTCAGGAGAGGATGCAAAGGCCTTACTCTTTCCTGAGGAATAAGACCAGAGGAATCTTTGATTGGGCCTGCTACTACGGCAAGGTCTCCCTCCCGAGGTCTAAGAGGCCGCAGGATGCTCCCAGAAGTGGCTATTTTGCCTTTATCACCAACTACTAGGCCACTCTATCGAAGACTGTTACGTCCTCAAGGACATTGCTCAAGAACTGATTGAGAGAGATGAGCTTAAAATGGGAGATTATGTGGTGGCTCCGCCGCGCCCCCATGTGGCAGGCAGCCATGAAAGAAGTGTTTACATGGTGTCAGTTCAGCACCAGATTTTTGAAGATATAGCTGAGAATGAACTACCCCAGCCACCGGCAGCAGAACAGTCCCCAGTGTGGCAATCAATCACCTTGGCTCCGGCAGGAGCCGTCTATGATAGTTACCAAGAAGATCCCGGAGAAGTCCTTTACTTCTCCGCGCAGGAGAACCCCTCGGAGCCACACACAACAGGCCTAGAAGAGGGGGAAACAAGCAAAGCCTCATTACCTAATGAGGCGGGGTAAGAAGACGCCTATGGTGTCCTTGAAGCAGAAGATGGCGAAGATAAGGATTTCATCGACCTACTACCAGCGCCGCCGGAAATTGAAGATGGCGGCCAGGCCACAGTAGATGAGCTCCTTGAAATTAACCTGGGCACGGAAAGTGACCCCAGGCCAACCTTCCTAAGTGCCCTTTTACCTCAACAAGAAAAAGAACAATATATCAAGTTGTTGCAAGAATTCCGAGACTGTTTTACCTTCAACTACAAAGAGATGCCAGGCTTAAGCCCCGGTGTGACCCAACATATTCTGGCTATTGATCCCAAGGTGGAGCTGGTGAAGCAATCCCCCAGGCGTATGAGGCCGGAGCTGATAAAACAGATTTGCAAAGAAGTTGACAAGCTCCTAGATGTCAATTTTGTAGCTAAAAATCAATACACTACTTGGTTGGCCAATATTGTGCCGATGAAGAAGAAGAATGGACAGATCAGGATCTGCGTGGACTTCCGCGACCTGAATAAAGCTTACCCAAAAGATGACTTCCCGGTGCCCGTCACCGAAGTAATGATTGATGCAACTACCGGCCATGAGGCCTTATCTTTCATGGATGGATCGTCTGGCTATAATCAAATATGGATAGCTGAACATGACCAAATTCACACGGCCTTCCAGTCACCTAAAGGGATATTCCACTACTAAAGGATGCCCTTCGGCCTCAAGAACACTGGCGCAACTTACCAGCGGGCAATGACCAAGATATTCGACGAACTGCTATATAGCAAAGTCGAATGCTACATCAATGATCTGGTCGTCAAGATAAAGAAAAGGGGGGATCACCTGAATGACCTTAGAGTCATCTTTGAGAGACTCCGGCAGTACGAGCTGAAAATGAACCCAATGAAGTGTGCCTTCGGCGTCTCCAGTAGAAAGTTTCTCGACTTCATTGTCCGATATAGGGGGATCGAGATCGACCCCTTTAAAATAAAAGCCATTCAGGAGCTACCTCCTCCGAAGAATATGGGAGAGTTAAGATCCCTACAAGGCCGGCTGGCTTACATCCGAAGATTTATCTCCAATTTGTCGGGGCGCTGTCAGCCATTCCACAAATTAATGATGAAGAATGCACCTTTCAACTGGAACCAGGAATGTCAGAAGGCCTTCGATTGGCTGAAGGATTACTTAAAGACCCCGCCTGTGCTGGGGGCACCTGTCAAGGGGAGGCCACTTATTCTGTATATAGCTGCCACCGAATGTTCACTGGGGGCAATGCTCGCCCAGAACAATGATGAGGGGAAGGAGCAAGCTCTTTATTAACTTAGCCGAAGACTAATGGGGGCAGAAGCAAAATACACCCCGATTGAGAAGGTTTGTCTCGCCTTGGTCTTTGCAGTCAAGAAGCTAAGGCATTACATGCTCTCGCATGAAGTGATCCTGATTTCTAAGCCCGACCCAGTCAAGCATATTCTCTCCCAGCTAGTTCTGAAGGGACGTCTCGGCAAGTGGGCAGTACTATTAATGGAATTCGACATCACCTATGTGCCGCAGAAGGTTGTTAAGGGTCAAGCCATGGCTGATTTCTTTGCAGCGCACCCTGTGCCTGAAGATTCCCCACTGGCCACAGAGTTGCCTGAAGATGAAACACTAGAAGTGGACCAAGTCCAACAGATCGCCTGGCAGCTGCACTTTGACGGAGCTTCGAGAACAGAAACAACCCCGTCAGGGCACATAAAAGTACGGGCCGAGGCCGGCATCGTCCTTAAATCCCTTGTGGGAGAAGTATTGCATACATCCTACTCCATTAACAAGCCCTGCACAAATAACGAGGCAGAGTATGAAGCTCTGATCATCGGTCTCCAAGTCGCTTTGCAAATGGATATTAAAATGCTACAGGTGTTTGGCGATTCATTATTGGTCGTCAAGCAAGTCCAATGACAGTTTGACGTACGAAAACCTGAACTACTCTCTTACCACGCTAAGGCGAAACGGCTCATGCAGTAGTTCTTGATGAGGGCATCTCACGACACTCCCTCTAGTTTGGGTCGCCTGCACACTCTTGATGTGGATTGATTATGGTCTACACTTGTTATCTACATGTCCCAAGTTTCATCTTATGTATTTTCCTTTTATTGAGTCCTATCTTTTGTATTTCCCTTTAGTCAGTCATGTGGTTCTAGTCCATTTCCCTTGTTATGCTTAATTGGGCCTTATTATCTTAGTTATGGGCCCATCGGATTGAGTCTAGGATATGCTCGGTCTTTTGTCTTATTGTCAGGGACATTTTGGTCATGTAAAGAATGGTTGCCTATATATAGGCCCATCTCTCCTCATGTACTCAACTTTTGATGAATCAATTTGAATAGAAATATCTCCCACATCTCTCTCCCCCCACTAAATTTCTCCCCTTCTCTCTCTCTCTCTCTCTATCTCTTTTTCTCTCTCCCACAAGGAAAGGGGCGAACTTCTCCCTTCTCTCCTCCCCCTTCCAATTACTCCCAACCCCCACCTACCTCCACTAACTCCCCACCACTCCCCATAACCCCTCTTTACTCCCCTCCTTGTCCCAAGGAAGTTCCACCAATCCAAGCCCCACCACCCAACTACCACCTACCCAACACCACTTCCTAAGCACCCCTTTCTCTCCCCAAGGTTGAAGGGGCTCTTCCCAAGCCCAATTTCAAATTTCCCCTTTCCCTAGGGCAGTGCCCTTCCATCTTCTTACCTCCCTAACCACCCAAGGTTGCCCCTCCCTTCCCCATCTAGCCCAAGTTCGCCCCCCTCTCTCCCTTGCTCTCTCCTTGCCCACCAAGAGCTCCACCTTCCCTCCACTCATCTCACAGCCCTCTCCAGCCATTTCACCCCCCCAACCTTCATTCCCCTACAACTCTCACAACCCCTAAACACCCCACATCCCCCCTCCATAGCCATTAGACACACCTCCCACCTCTTACTCTCTTGGCCATCCCCTTCCCCACACCCTCTTCCTCTCCTCATTCTATCTCTGTTTCAGGCAGCAGAGTGACAGCGACTTGCAGAGGCAGCCGTGACCGTCTCTCAATAATTCAGGTGGCAAGGCCTATATTACTGGAATCGTCTGCAAGGTAGCTTTCCAACGGTGGTGGTCTCGCATCCATCCAAGTCCGGAGCTGTTCGTATTCGAGGATCTCGTCCAACTGCGCATTCTGTCCCTGTCTGAAGACCTGAAGCTGAAAGCAGAAGCTTCCACGGCCAGCTCGTGAAGGATATGAGTGCCATTTTTGGAGGGCAGAAACTAAGTCCAGTTAGCTTTCATCTCCAAGAAGAAGGACCTCATTCGGTCACCGGAGCTATCAGTTACCATTTTCTTCGCCGGAGTGTGCAGTCTGCCACCTGTGGGTCCACGTTCGACCAGTCCTCACTTCTCCGGTCACCACTCTCTTCTCTGACCTCGGATTGTGGCACCATGAACTTCTGCTCAAAGATACTCCGACCACGATCGCGCCACCACCAGTTTTGTTCCATTTGGAGTTCGGGAGCATCCGCAGTGCCTTCTGCAACCTACTGCATCAGTTCTGCATCAGTCAGTGGCAGAGCGTTGCTGTCCTATTCCAGTCGCCGGTCCGATCAGCCCCACATTCCATAGCTTCTGCAAAAATTCAGACATCATCCTCTGTCAGTTGGGAAACTTTTGGCACCAGTTTCATCAAGTTTGGAGTTCTGTGGAGTCCTTGGCAGCATCGTCATCGACACCCTGTCCAGCGAGCCTGAAGCTTGGCAGAACCGGTGGAGTTCGGAAAGTCGGACTTCTTTGCTTAAATCCCCCACCCCACTTGGCCGGCTGAAGGACCCTCCTTGCGTGGAGGTAGTTTTGGTTGTACTAAGCTTAATCCCTACCCCAAGATCACCCCTCCTGCGAGAGGTGTAGTGTTGTACTTCTTTCACTTTCAGGTCAAGCGACACCGCCGCGGTGATCTGGTATATACCCTCGCCTCCCGGCGCGCCCTCGTCTCCGAGCGGGATCGGTGTTTTCACACCGATCAGGTGAGCCTCCGATACTACCCTTGATTGCCTTATTTCTGCGAGTTTAGTATTGCTTTGAATGCCCGTCGGACGGTGAGAAGAGAGCCCGTACTAGTATACTACTTTGAAGGTGTCCACCGCGGACCGGGAGAGAGTGCCACCCGAACCCCACCCTGCGGGCCAGCCACCCACTAAGTTGGGAATCATAGGCCCTTTGAGGTCAGCCTAAGCCAACTAAGTCAATTAGAATCATTGGGTCTCGCCCCGGACCCTTGCCATCATCCCCCGGCCCCGCCGGGTGATCGCGTGTGCCGTGAGAGTAAGACGCTATTGTGAGAATCATTGGAGTGCTTGTATGCTTGCGGGTCTAGGTCCTAGGTTTCTCATTTCATGCTTAGTCATCCTTGGGCTGTTTCACATCAAGTGGTATCAGAGCGGTCTTAGGCTTGTCCTTACAAGTCTAGTCTTGGGTCACACTAAGTCATTCATAGGTGCATCCGCACACCCTTGCATAGCCCACCCAACTTTGCATGACCACTCGTAGTGGAGTCCATTATCAAGTCAATCCACCCTCTTCTAATACCACCATGAATCCCAATCCCCAAGGAAATCCCGCTCACAATGAGCACGAGCTTCCCGACCATATGAGGTTTCTTGTGGAAGGCATGACCAATATTATGGGAAGGCTTGACGACATAACAGTCCGGCTTGAACAAATTGAGGAAAATAGGCCTGACCCAAGGGCGGGAGATAGGAGGGAACCACCCCCACATATGGAGCCAGCCATAGGAGAGCCCAACCTTGACCACCCTCCCGAACCGGAAAGAGGCCCACCCCCTAGGAGGAATGAGAGACCTCCCCAGGACAACCCGGATGACCAACTCATGAGACTTGTGAAAATTGATGCACCCACCTTTGATGGGTCTCATCACCCGAGCATCTACTTAGACTGGGAGGCAGCCATGGACCAATATTTTGATTGGTACCCAATGACCGAGGATAGGAGAGTCCGGCTTGCAAAGATGCAATTAACCAAACTAGCCAAGACTCATTGGATGAATGTTGAGGCATTAAGGATAGTTAGGAGGGAAGCTCCCATCACCACATGGGGGGCCATGAAAGACCAACTCAAACTCAAATATGTCCCACCCTCCTACCATCAAAACCTCCTAGATGAGTGGCAAGCCTTGACCCAAGAGGGAAAGACCGTTATGGAATACATCGAGAAGTTTGACTACTACCTTCTCAAGTGTGGAGTACAAGAGGACCCCGCCGTCACACTCTCCCGCTTTAGGAATGGGCTTCAATTTCATATCAAAAAGGAGTTATTCATGCGTCAAGTAGCCACTCTAGAGCAAGCCTACCAAGTAGCTCGGGATGCCGAGAAATTCTCACGGTATACACGAATGGTTCCCCCTCGGGGGATGGACGCCAAAGCCATGGCATCTCGGCCCAACCCCCCACCTCTCCAAAGAGGTCTCCTTCCCACACCCATGGGAGCTCCTCCCACCCAGACCACCCCTCCTAGTGGCACCTCACCACCCCGCCCCACAAGTGGGCCCCTAAACACAACTCCCAATAGGCCTAATCCGGCACCCACTCCCCCTCACACTAAGATGGCCCCAAACCATCAAAGTGGGCAGCAATGCTTTAGGTGCCTTGGGTATGGACAATTTGCCAATCAATGCCCCACCAAGGGAGCATCTAACTTGCTCATAGAGGAGACCAACCCTCAAACCCAAGCTGAATTTGAAGGAGAAGTTGAGGTATATGAACCCTCTCTTGAATGGGAGGAGGAGTATGAGAACCACTACATGGAGACCAACCAAGAACAACTCCCTCCACCCACCGACTCCCACCTCGGAGTGGTTAGGTGCACTCTCACACAAACCCAAGAACATGAATGGAGGAGAAACACCATATTCCATACCTACATCCGAATAGGGAGTCATGTTAGAAAGGTCATCTTGGACAGTGGAAGTAGTGTGAATGTGGTGTCACCCGACACTGTCAAGCTTTTGGGCCTTACCACCTCCCCACATCCACACCCATATCGGGTAGCATAGATTGATACCACCTCCATGCCCGTTAGTGCTCGTTGCCTTGTCCCCATTACATTCCAATCCTATCAAGGTCAAGTGTGGTATGACATCCTACCAACGGAAGTTGGGAGTATACTCCTAGGATGACCTTGGATCTACGATGTAGATGCCACCTTCCTAGGAAGGATAAACACTTGCATCTTCATTCATGAGGGGAAGAAAATCCAACTCAACCCTTCTCCACCCCGCACCGTTCCCAAGAAGGCATCTCCCTCCCTTGAGGGATCCCCTACCCTTCCCACTATTCTAAACCCACCAAACCCCACCCCATCAAACCTTAATCCTAGTATGATCAATGAGCCTCATAGGAACCTACACCTCATCACTAGGAAAGAACTTGAGGAAGAAGCCAATCAAGGGGGACAAGTGTGTGCCATTGTTACTTGCCTCGGGGAATCCACCCCAACCGACCCATTCCCTTACTTTTGGAAGACTCTTTGGCACCTGATGGGAACCCTCCTCAAATTCTCCACTGCTTACCATCCTCAAACCGATGGCCAAACTGAGGTCGTCAACCGAAGCCTTGGGAACTTACTCCGTTGCCTTGTAGGGGACCACCCTGGGAATTGGGATATCCTCTTATCTCAAGCCGAGTTTGCCTACTATGATTCTGTTAATAGGTCCATAGGCAAGAGTCCATTTGAGGTTGTACATGGTTATAGGCCTAGAAAACCTTTCGATCTTATTCCCCTTCCACCACATGCTAGAGTGTCAGTCTCAGCTGAGTCCTTTGCATAACATATTAAAGAGTTGCATGATGACATCCGCAAGCATATAGGAAAGAGCAATGAGGCTTACAAAAGGCGGGCAAGTGCTCATCAACGCCACTGCGAGTTCCAAGTGGGAGATTCGGTGATGGTGAGGATGGAGTGGCTCCTTCCAGGGCCTGCCTCCAAGTTGAGGGCACGGGGTCCGGGACCCTTTCGAGTTCTGAGATGACTTGGCAGTAATGCTTATAAGCTAGACCTACCTGAGGGTTTTGGGGTACACCCTACTTTCAATGTGGCAGACCTGGTACCCTACAAGGGCCCCGCTGTGGAACCCAGTGAGGAGCTTGAGCCTTCACCCCTCCTTGAGAGAGACACTCCCGGAGGGACTCCACTTTCTAACTTGAGAGACCGACGAGAGCAGGTAGAGGCAATACTGGATGAGCAGAGTATCATTACTAGGCACAAGGTGTATCAGCGCTACCTGGTTAGGTGGAAGAACCGTCCCCCGATAGAGGATACGTGGGTTAGTCGGGAGGATCTGCTGCGCTTGGACCCCGACATGCTGGAGCATTACGACAGCCAGGTGGACCCATACTCGACGGGGTCGAGTTCTCCCCACCCCGGGGGATTTGATGAGGGCATCTCACGACACTCCCTCTAGTTCGGGTCGCTTGCACACTCTTGATGTGGATTGATTATGGTCTACACTTGTTATCTTCATGTCCCAAGTTTCATCTTATGTATTTTCCTTTTATTGAGTGCTATCTTTTGTATTTCCCTTTAGTCAGTCATGTGATTCTAGTCCATTTCCCTTGTTATGCTTAATTGGGCCTTATTATCTTAGTTATGGGCCCATAGGATTGAGTCTAGGATATGCTCGGTCTTTTGTCTTATTGTCAGGGACATTTTGGTCATGTAAAGAATGGTTACCTATATATAGGCCCATCTCTCCTCATGTACTCAACTTTTGATGAATCAACTTGAATAGAAATATCTCCCACATCTCTCTCCCCCCACTAAATTTCTCCCCTTCTCTCTCTCTCTCTATCTCTTTTTCTCTCTCCCACAAGGAAAGGGGCGAACTTCTCCCTCTCTCCTCCCCCTCCCAATTACTCCCAACCCCCACCTACCTCCACTAACTCCCCACCACTCCCCATAACCCCTCTTTACTCCCCTCCTTGTCCCAAGGAAGTTCCACCAATCCAAGCCCCACCACCCAACTACCACCTACCCAACACCACTTCCTAAGCACCCCTTCCTCTCCCCAAGGTTGAAGGGGCTCTTCCCAAGCCCAATTTCGAATTTCCCTCTCCCTAGGGTAGTGCCCTTCCATCTTCCCACCTCCCTAACCACCCAAGGTCGCCCCTCCCTTGCCCATCTAGCCCAAGTTCGCCCCCCTCTCTCCCTTGCTCTCTCCTTGCCCACCAAGAGCTCCACCTTCCCTCCACTCATCTCACAGCCCTCTCCAGCCATTTCACCCCCCAACCTTCATTCCCCTACAACTCTCACAACCCCTAAACACCCCACATCCCCCCTCCATAGCCATTAGACACACCTCCCACATCTTACTCTCTTGGCCATCCCCTTCCCCACACCCTCTTCCTCTCCTCATTCTATCTCTGTTTCAGGCAGCAGAGTGGCAGCGACTTGCAGAGGCAGCCACAACCGTGTCTCAAAGATTCAGGTGGCAAGGCCTATATTTATGGAATCGTCTGCGAGGTAGCTTTCCAACGGTGGTGGTCTCGCATCCATCCGAGTCCGGAGCTGTTCGTATTCGAGGATCTCGTCCAACTGCGTATTCTGTCCCTGTCTGAAGACCTGAAGCTGAAAGCAGAAGCTGCCACGGCCAGATCGTGAAGGATCTTAGTGCCATTTTTGGAGGGCAGAAACTACGTCTAGTTAGCTTTCATCTCCAAAAAGAAGTACCTCATTCGGTCACCGGAGCTATCAGTTACCATTTTCTTCGCCGGAGTGTGCAGTCTGCCACCTGTGGGTCCAGGTTCGACCAGTCCCCACTTCTCTAGTCACCACTCTCTTATCCGACATCTGATTGTGGCCCCGTCAAGTTATGCTCAAAGCTACTCTGACCACGATCGCTCCACCGCAAGTTTCGTTCCATTTGGAGTTCGGGAGCATCCGCAGTGCCTTCTGAAACCTACTGCATCAGTTCTGCATCAGTCAGTGGCAGAGCGTTGCTGTCCTGCTCCAGTCGCCGGTCCGATGAGCCCCATGTTTCAGAGCTTCTGAAAACATTCAGACATCATCCTCTGTCAGTTGGGAAACTTTTGGCACTGGTTTCATCAAGTTTGGAGTTCTGTGGAGTCCGTGGCAGCATCGTCATCGACACCCTGTCCAGCGAGCCTGAAGCTTGGCAGAACCGGCGGAGTTCGGAAAGTCGGTCTTCTTTGCTTAATTCCCCCACCCCGCTTGGCCGGCTGAAGGCCCCTCCCTGCGTGGAGGTAGTTTTGGTTGTACTAAGCTTAATCCTTACCCCAAGATCACCCCTCCTGCGAGAGGTGTAGTGTTGTACTTCTTTCACTTTCAGGTCAAGCGACACCGCCGCGGCGATCGGGTATATATCCTCGCCTCCCGGCGCGCCCTCGTCTCCGAGCGGGGTCGGTGTTTTCACACCGATCAGGTGAGCCTCTGATACTACCCTTGATTGCCTTATTTCTGAGAGTTTAGTATTGCTTTGAATGCCCGTCGGACGGTGAGAAGAGAGCCCGTACTAGTATGCTACTTTGAAGGTGTCCACCGCGGACCGGGAGAGAGTGCCACCCGAACCGCGCCCTGTGGGCCAGCCGCCCACTAAGTTGGGAATCCTAGGCCCTTTGAGGTCAGCCTAAGCCAACTAAGTCAATTAGAATCATTGGGTCTCGCCCCGGACCCTTGCCATCATCCCCCGGCCCCGCCGGCTGATCGCGTGTGCCGTGAGAGTAAGACGCTATTGTGAGAATCATTGGAGTGCTTGTATGCTTGCGGGTCTAGGTCCTAGGTTGCTCATTTCATGCTTAGTCATCCTTGGGCTGTTTCACATCAGTTCTACCTCATTGAGATAGGCCACGTCGCCAGGGGAAAAATGCACAAGCCGATGCACTGGCGAAATTGGCAAGTTCATTAGCAGTCCCGCCAGATGGATCCCTCAGCATCCGGGTGGTGAATCAACGCCAAGTGCCTAGCATGATAGAAGGGCCAGAGGAAGAAGAACTTGAGGTCGTCACAGTGGAAGCCATCAGCCCACCCGACTGGAGAGACCCCCTTTTATCGTGGTTAAAATACCAGCAACTGCCCAGGCAGAGAGAAGAGAAGATCAAGTTGATCGGAACAAAAGATTC
This sequence comes from Amorphophallus konjac, assembly GCA_022559845.1. Taxonomy (NCBI): domain Eukaryota; kingdom Viridiplantae; phylum Streptophyta; class Magnoliopsida; order Alismatales; family Araceae; genus Amorphophallus; species Amorphophallus konjac. The sequence goes on from JAHNEJ010000862.1 coordinate 38,498, forward strand.
TTACGAGGTCCGAAACGGTATCCTATTCCGAATTATGGCAGATGCCAAGCGAAAAGTGCTCCTACGATGCCTGTCCACAGAAGAAGCTTGGAAGGTCATGAAAGAGGTTCACGCCGGAACAGCTGGTGCACATCAGGCAGGACCGAAAATGAAAATTGAAATAAAGAAGCTCGGCTACTATTGGCCGACAATGTTCGACGACTGCTGCAAGTACGCCAAGTCTTGTCAGAAATGCCAGGAGCACACGACGGTGCCTAGAAGACCACCCGTGCCACTGCATCCAACACTGCCCAGCTGGCCTTTCGCCCAATGGGGAACAGACGTCGTGGGTCCACTACCCGCATCATCCGCTGGGTGCAAATACATCTTGGCCGCAACTGATTATTTCTCCCGTTGGGCAGAGGCTATTGCTTTGAAAGAAGTGACCGGGGAAATCGTTGCCAGATTTGTCCGTCGCAACATCATATTCCGGTTTGGCACTCCGAACCGAATCATCTCAGACAATGGAAGTCACTTCCGCAACCAGAAAGTCTACCGGCTGGCAGAAAAGTACAAGATTGACTGGAGGACATCAACCCCTTATAACCCACAGGCCAATGGCCTAGCTGAGGCTTTCAATAAAACTCTTTGTACTCTCCTGTCCAAAATTGTTAGTTCTAACAAGAGAGATTGGGAAGAGAAAATGTACGAGGCCCTGTGGGCGTACCGAACTGTGTACAAAACTCCAACGGGTTGTTCAGCCTTTTCCTTGTTGTATGGCTCAGAGGCAATTATCCCCAAAAAGTTGGAAATACCCTCCCTTCAGGTCGCAATCCAGCACGGGTTGGTCCGGGAAGAACAGAAAAATGTCGAGCGAAGGCTCGAAGAGCTCTCCAACTTCGAGGGAAAGAGGCTTCGGGCCCAGCAGAACATCGAGGTCTATCAGGCCCGAATAGCGCGTGCCTTTGACAAGCTCATCAAGGAGCGTGAATTCAAAAAGGGTGACCTCGTCATGGTCAAGAGAAGAGAAGTCATGACTTCCAATCCCAAGGGCAAGCTAAATGAGAATTGGCTTGGACCCTATGTAGTCCGGAAAGTCTACGAGGGCGGAGCATATGTAATCGTCAACCATCAGGGGGAGGTTCAGTTTCCGCCCCTCAACGGTAGACATTTGAGGTTGTACCACGCTCCAATTCCAACATTCAATGAATGAAACTTTTCTCCGACCCACCCCCGGCGAATCTGCGTTACTATTGCCCAGAGGGTTTGGGCACTATTTATCTTGCATTTCAAAAAAAAGAAAAAAAAAAGAGAAAAAAGAAGAAGAAGAAGAAGAAGAAGAAAAAGGAAAAGAAAAAAAAGGAAAAAAAAGGGTAAAAGGGGAGGGAGGAATAAGTCTCCCTTCATTAATATTCACTCTTATCTTCGAGAATATTTCAATAAACAAACCAAACACGTCGGTCTCCGATTCCCTATCGGCATCGACGAATAAACCTGTGGTCCAGACCTTTCGTCTGGTTCCATGAACAAAAACACCGTTGCTATTGGCACTAACCCCGTGTCAATGAATAAACCACGTCGGTCTTCGATTCCCTGTCGGCATCGACGAATAAACATGTGGCCTGGACCTCTAGTCTGGTTCCATGAACAAAAAGACTCTTGCTTTGACACTAACCTCGTGTCAATGAATAAGCCACGTCGGTCTCCGATTCCTGTCGGCATCGACGAATAAACCTGTGGCCCGGACCTCTCGTCTGGTTCCATGAACAAAAAGACTCTTGCTTTGACACTAACCCCGTGTCAATGAATAAGCCACGTCGGTCTCCGGTTCCTTGTTGGCATCGACGAATAAACCAGTGTCCCAGACCTTTCTTCTGGCTCCATGAACAAAAAGACCCTTGCTTTGGCACTAACCCCGTGTCAATGAATAAGCCATGTCAGTCCCTGACTCCTCGTCGGCATCGATAAACAAACCTGTGGCCCGGACCTTTCGTCTGGTTCCATGAACAAAAAAGACCCTTGCTTTGACACTAGCCCCGTGTCAATGAACAAACCACCCCCATATTGCAATCTCCAGTCCCACCGATGAACAAACCCTTGGCTTGGACCTTCCATTCAAGTCGATGAACAAAAAGAACGCCTTTGCTTGGCTCGGACCTTCCGTCCAAGTCGATGAACAAAAGAACCTCCTTGCTTGGCTTGGACCTTCCCTCCGAGTCTATGAACAAAAAGAACGCCTTTGCTTGGCTCGGACCTTCCGTCCAAGTCGATGAACAAAAAGAACCTCCTTGATTGGCTTGGACCTTCCATTCAAGTCGATGAACAAAAAGAATGCCTTTGCTTGGCTCGGACCTTCCGTCCAAGTCGATGAACAAAAAGAACCTCCTTGCTTGGCTTGGACCTTTCGTTCAAGTCGATGAACAAAAAGAACGCCTTTGCTCGGCTCGGACCTTCCGTCCAAGTCGATGAACAAAAAGAACCTCCTTGCTTAGCTCGGACCTTCCATCCCAGTCCATGAACAAAAACACGCATCCCCGTTGCTCGGTTCGGACACTCCGTCTGAGTCAATGAATGAACAACTTTCCTAAACCCAATACGAGTCAACAACTCCCCCTTTGGGATTGGCCTCGTCGAAGTCGTTTTGGGCCTTTTGCCCTGGACGACACATAATCCCTTCCCTCTTGCTTCGGTATTCCGCCATGCCGATGACCAAACCTCCACTCATATATGTCGGTCCATGTGCATATGCGGTGAAGCGATCCCCTCATCCCTTCGCTGAAGGAGTGAGCGCTTTCCCGCAAATTAGCACCGGACCAGCATGCCACCAGCCAGGAAGAACAAACATCTTGTCGAAGAGCTCTACACTCGCGGGACCCACGCACTCGTCCCTCGCTTGCGCCACCCGCGAGTGGGGGGCATTTGTGGATGCCAAAAAATGAAGGTGACGATCATATGGCATTCACGTCCGCACGCGAGTCGAAGACGAGAGGGCCAAACAGACCCATACCTCGCCCGGTCATGACGAGAACGTGCCTGGTGGTCCGCCATTCGTTACGGAAGCCCCCGGGCGGAAGATACGACCACAATTCTATGATCGGCCATGCCGAGAGTCGAATCAAAGAAAAGCCGGGAACTCCGGCACAGTCTCGGCATATGCCGAAAGTCACGCAAAGCCTCGGACCGAGCCCCATAAGGTGCGAACGGGACATTGCGGAGGCCATGTATCACAACTAAAACATTCTGGGAGTGCCAACGATCATATAAACGGCCGCGACTTCGAAAAGAATCCGTTTGGTGCTTAAAACGGCGCGGAAGGGCCTTAAAGCGGCATGCCTTAAAATGGCGCCCCCCCTTGCTTAAACGGCGCCCCCCCATTTCATGCTCTAATACGAGCTCCCTTTGCATTGCATTAATACGGCGCCATCCCATGATTGGTTTAAAACGGCACCACCTCCCTGCTTCGGTTATCCGGCGCACACCTGTTGAAGGGGCCATTCCCCTTTGATGCTTAAAACGGCGCTGCACTTGCCTAAAAGCTAAACCGGCGTGCCAATTGCACTTGGGTTTGAACCGGCGCGGGCACTGTTCCACCGTGCCATTTTAACCTCATTCTATCCCATCTTTGGAGCGATACTCTGTTCGATATAAATGTGATGCGCAGGGGACATTCAATGCTTGACATTCTGTCTCCGCCCCCGTTTGACAGCACAGGAGCGGCAGCGGCGGAGCAACCCCTGCAAACCTGCGACCATCTCATCCTCGGACGAACAACAGCGTACGGCGCGAACCGGCATCGTCCAGCGCACCATGTCAACTCCGAGCTTCGTCACGGACGAGGTGGAAGTGGCAGGAACCCCCCAGGCGAGCCATTCTATAAAAAGGGGGCATTACTATGAAAACAAAGAAGAAGAAAAAAGAGAAGACGGGGCTCTCTCTCTCGGCTGGGCAGGGTGCAATGGGAGAAGAAAGGGAAAGAGAGGTGAGATCTTCTGAGAGGAAGAGTCCGCCGAAGAAAAAAGAAGTTGCTTCCTCACGTCGGAGAGGTGAGATGAAGTGAAGAGAGGGGAGTGAGAGTGAGGTGTGGTTCTAGGAAGAAGAGGCATGTTCTCTCTCTCCCTTCTCCGTCTAATGCTTCTCTCTCTCTCCGTTGAATGTATTCTCCTTTTTTTTTTCGTAATGCTTTCATTTCCATCTTCTTTGTATCCAGACTCCTTCCCCAGTTTGTGTGGATGAATAAAGGAAAACCTTTTTTGCAAGCTCAGTCTTCGTCGCTCCGATCCTTGCTTCCCATTCTCACTCTCCGATCATCCGGGGATCTTTGAGGTCTGCCGCTCCATGGCATGACCCTCAAGGTAACACACTCGACGGATGAATACTTCTTGCCCTACTGTGGCAAACATTTGTCCCGCTTCAAAGATCATCGCCCGTGAGTAGTGGTCGCTCTCGTAGACTGGCCCTCGAGCGTTCCACACTCACACTTGGGCTAACAGACCGCCGTGGGGTCGTTCCGCATTTTTTGAGGGTCATCCCGGAGCAATCCGTTTGGTGGCCTTCGCTTCTCTCCGGCAAGTCTCAGTCCGGGGGAGGTGCTGTCCGATTTTCGCCAGGGGCTAAGAACCCGTGAGAACAAACGAAGAAAGCACCCTCCGAAGAACAAACTCAACCTTCAAACCAATACACAGTAAGCCTATGTGAACAAACTCCCCGAATAAAACACTTGAACATTCATGCCGATTCATCTTAATAAACAACGAAAACGTCTAACCCCCTCCCCTTTCATCAACTTAATCCATCAGTCAGATGAATAAACGAACCATTAGACCAACCTATGGGGGAAAGAAAAAGAAAACGCAGTAAATAGAGATTCGAAACAACCCCATATAGCTATCCCAGCGTGAGTTAAAATGGCGCGGCCACTGCTCCACCGCGCCGCTTCACCCCTCCTCACAAAAGCCCCCCATCTCCCTCTTCAGATCCTAAAACGGTGTGCCCAATTCCATTCCAAACCACATACACGGTGCCCCAGTTTAACCCCTTGCTTCTTCCTTTTCCACCTCAAAAATGGCGCGCTCCATTGCCTTACCCTTACACTCCACTTAATCCGGCGCCGTGTGAAACGGCGTGCGCCCTCCTCTTGATGCTAACCCGGCGTGCCTCATAAAGGGACAATTAACCAAATAAAAGAAAACAGAAGCCTTGAGGTTAGTAGAAAGAAAAGAAAGCATATAAATCATTCATGTGAGAGCAAACCATATAATTTAATGATTGGAACAATGATAATAAAAATGTTCTAACCAAGTCAGCGCACCCCAAGTCATGGTACAAACATATCACCCTTGATATAATCAAATTTCCTTCCGGGGGCGCTGCCCCCGAAAACCCCCGCAAGGGGCGCTGCCCCCCTTGACCCCCGCGACCTGACCGGGCTGGTCGATCCGCGCGCGAGGGCGCACGTTGGCGAGCTCGGGCTCCACACCGACCAATCCACTTCCCCGGACTATGTTTAAAGAGAAAAGTGATGATGCCCCTTGGTATCAGACATGGACCTCGGAACCCCCAACATGGTCATGATCCGGGCACCTCTTGTGCCGATAGTTCATCAGCTTGACCCACTTCTTCCGGGATCCAATCCCGCATCCACATTAACCATGCCGTACCTACGGCAGACATCCGTACGGTCTTGTCTTCGTCTTCGATGCTACTGATGCGGACTTTTGTCCGAGCACGAAATGGTCCGTGAGTGACCAACATATACGTATCTATGAACATTTTACGTCCCAACGTGGGTTTGTTTAAACGTGATCCGAGATCGTTGTTCTCGCTTTGTCACCATGAATTTCAGGCCGTAGGGCCCTTACTCCCGACAATCAATCAAGGGTGTTCCCCCGTATGGGGGATGTAAATAACCCCGTGGCCTTTATGGCACGGCGGGTTTTGGTCCCGACCGGAACCACACAATCGTCTGACTAGTCAGATCGAGCGCACCATGGGCTTCCGTGAAGCCCGAATAAATTGTCACTTTGTGACTGGCACGCCCACGCACTTAATAAACCCAATGAACAAATAAACAACCATTTTAAATAAAAAGTGCGTCCACACTTACCTGTGGAGTCCTCTTCTTTTTCTGAAACTTACTTTTGCTTCTTAGGAATCTTTTAAACTGCCTAGTGAGCAGGGCATGATCGCTTAGGCTTGCTGCTGGGATGTCATCTTCTTCATCCTCATAGGACTCGTTAGTGCTCTCAGGTACTTTGAGAGCCACTAGCTTCTTCTTCTTGTGGTCTTCCTTTTTTCTTTTCATGTTGAGCTCATATGTCATGAGTGTAACACCCCAAAATTTTATATAAATTATTTTAAGCTAATTCAATTTTTATGGAATTTCTAGGATATTTATAAAATTAAATAATAGATTAATTAAAGCTTAAATAGAAAATTGAGTGAATTTTGGGTTAACTACATTATTCTTGAAGTCCAAAATAATAACTAGTTAATTTGGACAATTAAATAAGCCCAAAGGACCCAAAACCAAGTCCACTAGTCTTGGCCCATATTCTATAAGCTAGAAATTAGTGTAATCACGGAATTTAAGGATAAATAAGCTAAAAAGATGGGTAATGGAGGGAAGAGTTTGAACCAGTTCAAATTTGGCGCTCAGGGTAGAAAACAGCCTATCGTGAGACCGCATGGGGAGTTAAACGGTCTAGATTTAGACCGCTAAGCTCTGTCAGTCCCGTGAGTGTGAGAAAACGTGAAAAGATTGGAATTTTGACATCCAAATCACCTAGATTCGATTATATCTACTAATTAGATAAGTCTAGAGGGCTAGAAGATCGAATTGAAAGCCTAATTAGGACTCTAGGATCGTTCTAATCCTCAAAACCCTAGCTAAAACTATAAATAGGCCCAGAATCAACCTGCGTGACCCTTACTTTTGGCTCGCGTGGAACTAAGGTAAGGAGGAAGAATTAAAGATAAGTTTCTTCTAGGAATTTATTTATTATAGTTAGAACTCACTACCCTCCGAATTTTGTTCTAGGAGATCAAGCCTACGGAGAGATAGAAGCCTACAAAGTTGTTGATCTTACATCAAAAACTCAGGAATTAGTGCGTTCGACCCAAATTGATCAAGGAATTCAAAGCCCTAAACGAGGTATTTAGCAAAAGTGTCTTTAGAACTTTCTGTTACCCTTCATATCGTCTATCTACCCTCAAAATTTCACATCTTTAGGACAAGGGAATCAAGAGATAGAAGGACGTGAAGTTACTGGTTCAGTTCAGGATGAGCAGAGAACTAGGGTTGACTTGCTGCCTTAAATTCAAAGTTTAAAGCCCAAAACCAAGGTAGGTTATCTCATGAATGGCTCAAACTTGAAGTCAGAAATAAGAGCCCTCTAGTTTCATTCGATTTCATGCATTGTATCCTGAGAATTTGATGTTTTCATTAGGACTATGCATCTAGTATATCCTCATGCTAAAACTAGCCTTAATGAAGTAGAAAGAGAATCTTCTTGTTAATTACATGAACCTATGCATATTGTTGGCCTATCCTTGTTCTATCATGCTATAAAAGTTTATATATGTTGATTTCCAGGTATGATATGCATTAGTTTAGCATTTAGTCTTATTATCTTTTGAACTCGGATTAATACAGGAGGAAACTATCTTCCTGTAGACCGCCAGGAAGTCTAGCAGTCGCCAGATAGACTGCTAACCACCGTGAAACGGTCGCCCATTAGATCATTTTGTTTCCCGATTTTTTGTAATATTGTAAATCCAACACATATTGCATATTAGCCTTAATTATAGTGTGATAAGCCTAGTTAACTAAGTTTTAATCATGATTTAGGTACTGGTTTCATATACTCAGTTAATTCTATTGTTTATCACAATAGATTCCATCTTTTATGTACATTTGGTATTATTTTAACTTATGTTAATTTATGACCAAAATCATATTCTTGTAATAAATACATGTTTCAAATGATTAGAGGATTTATGATCACTGTTTTATCACGATTCTCTCTCTTCTAAGAGTCATTTCTTAACTACATGACACATATCCCAGTATGTTGTCATTAGTTACACTCTTACACATTAGGTACACAATCTTGAACATGACGGCCTCTTCTTTGGATATTCCTTCAAACAGACTAAGAAATTTTGTTTCAAGGCCTCCGTAAGACTCCGTGAGCCTGGGATTCCCTCCAGGACGCCGAGCTAATTGTACCATTAAAACCCAATGTCTAGAAAGCACTTTGACCGGTGTTTTATGCATTCTGGATCTTAGAGGCCATCTGGTTGACCGCCAGAGTCTGCTAGCGGCCATTCACTAGACCGCCAACGGATGCTAAACGGCCATCCTCTAGACCGCAAGGTTCCAGACGGGTTTTTCTCATATTACAACTCTGTCTCATGAAACGATCCATGACTAGACCACCAGGAATGCTAAACGGTCCTGTACTCGACCGCTTGGTTCCAGATTGAGTCTAACCCAAGGTTTGATCTTTGGGGTTATTTTCTTGAGTTCCTAGGTGATCTTAGGATTATCTGGAGTTCTAAACTGTGTTAAACAGGCAAATATTAAGTTATGAAAGATAATGAATATACCGTTATGCTGCCGGTCTACCGCCTTAGCATAATATACTTTAAATCTTTCTTTGATATCTTATGTCAACTTTGGTACATTCTATACCTTGGTTACTTGATCATAAAACTTGTTATTTGGAATTGAGTTATTGGCCGTACTTTCTTGTTATACTCGTGAAAGTAGCTTGATTTATACGTGAAGATGTAGTTCGGGCGCTGATTGTGTCCAAGGGCTCTATGCTAGTCCCCTCGACTTATTGTCGGAAACATATTATAAACCATGGGGTATGATGCTACTGGCGTTGTATTACGCTGGGAGTACTTTCTTTATAAATAAGTGAAATTCACGAGGAATCTAAGTGACTATCTCATGATTGAATTGCTACATGCTTGTTACATGACATTCTAGTGCATAACCTTTATGGTTATGAAAAGTGAAAAGTGAAAGCGAAAGTGCGTTCTTGAAGCATGCAAGCATATTCTTGTTCGTGAAAGGACAAGTGACATTCTTGTTATATTCAAATTGATCTTGTTCATATATGATTATTCATCATGATCCTATCGTGCTATTAAGTCACTTGCTTTATCCACATGTTTTATCATATTTGCATGATTTATCTTATTCTCTAGAGCCAAAATATTAATTATTTAAATTTGCCTTCATGTTGATACGAAGATACCTACTGGGCAAGTGTGCTCATTACCCTAGTTTCCAATCTTTTTCAGGAAATTCTAACAGGTCGGATTCAGATTCTTCAAGTGATGGATCCGAGAGGGATTGATGGTTCGAGATAAGCCATAGTTAGTCTAGTAAAGAGTCAAATATGTAATTATCACTTTATTGAGTCCAGTTAGTCAACCAGTCAAGATCATGTACTAGATGATTATTATCAATAAAAGTCAGATTTTTGATCAATTATTGTCTCCATTCATCTTATGTGTGAATGATTTGCGCTCTGATTATTATTGTAACTTGAGGCTTCTCTTGCCGGCTGTTCATGTTCCCGCATATCTTTTGCTATAATAAAAGCTCGGGACGTGACAGTAAAGTGGTATCAGAGCCTAGGTCTTAGGACTTACTTATTCCTAGAGAAAAATGTCATGTTATGGGTCAAGTCCAAGGTTAAGGACCCATACCTATGAACTAGGAAAGAATTACGAACCCATGTGAGAATTGGGTAGAACCCAGGGTGAGATAGTTATATAGAAATTATCTTGGGGTGAATCTTCTCGATTCCATGGAAATTAACTAAAGGTCCACCTTTTCAGGTACTCAGATTTCTCGATGGCCCATCATGCGAATTGGGATGAGATGCAGCAAACTATTGCGAGTCTTACCCAAGCCCTCGAGATGGTGGCCCAAGCTGGTGCAAGGGCAGGCGCAGGTAGCTTGCACAGTAATTTTCGGAGTCTAAATTTTCCATGATTCTCTGGATCCTCTAACCCTGACGAGGCGGAGAATTGGATTGACGAAATGAATCGTATATTTGATGTCATGCAATGCACTAATCAAGAAAAAGCTCGTCTTGCCACGTTCCAACTCAATAACGATGCACGTACGTGGTGGAAGTCTATTTCGGCACCACTTGTAGACGCACCGCACACGTGGGATGGATTTCTTATTCTTTTTCGAGCAAAGTATTTCTCCGAACATGTAAAGGAGAGAAAGGTGGCGGAATTTGCCTCCTTAAGATAAGGTATGATGTCCGTGGCGGAATGTGAGCTCCAATTCTCTCGACTAGCACCTTATGCTCCCCACCTGGTAAGCACAGACTTTTTGAAAGCCAACCGATTTATGGATGGTTTAAGGCCCAGATTTATTCAACAACTTGGGTCTCAAAATATCCGAACATATACGAAGATGGTTCAAAGGGCAAATCTATGCGAAAGAACCATGGAGAAGGTGGAAAAGCTCCAAGGGAAGGAGGAAGGGTCAAGCCAAAAACATGATAGGAGAGAGGAGAAAGAAGTGGATGAGGATGAAAACCGTCACAATAAGAGGTCCCGTAATCAGAACGGTAATGGAAAAAGAAATTGAAATGGAAATGAAAAGAATAAAAAGGTTAAAGAAGAAGAAGGAACGCAAGTCGCCACGGCTTGCTCATTTTGTGAAAAGTTTGGTCACGCGGCCGAAGAATGCTAGAAGCGTCTCGGTGCCTGTCTCAAATGTGGAACTCGGGAACATCGCTTGCCCATGTGTCCTCTCATAAAGGAACAATCTTCGACGGATAACAACGGATGCAGGAAACGAGTTCGACTAAATGCCATTCTAGACGAGGAAGGTAAAGTACTTAAAGGTACCATCTTAACCTATTTACCTTACTTAAATTTTAGTACCGTTAATTAATGAATTAAAACACGCACACTCTCCGTAAAAACTCCTGTTATGAATTTGGGGACCAAATTCTCTAAAGTGGGGGAGGGTGTAACACCCCAAAATTTTATATAAATTATTTTAAGGTAATTTAGAATTTTTTGGGAATTTCTAGGATATTTCTAAAATTAAATTAAGGATTAATTAAAGCTTAAATAGAATATTGAGTGAAATTTAGGTTAAATACATTATTCTTGAAGCCCAAAATAATAACCAGTTAATTTGGACAATTAAATAAGCCCAAAGGACCCAAAACCAAGCCCACTAGTCTTGGCCCATATTCTAGAAGCTAGAAATTAGTGTAATCACAGAATTTAGGGATAAATAAGTTAAACAGATGGATAATGGAGGGAAGAGTTTGAACCAGTTCAAAATCGGCGCTAAGGGTAGAAAACAGTCTATCGCGAGACCGCATGGGGAGTTAAACGGTCTAGAGCTAGAACGCTTAGCTCTGTTAGTCCCGTGAGTGTGAGAAAACGTGAAAAGATTAGATTTTTGGCATCCAAATCACCTAGATTCGGTTATATCTACTAATTAGCTAAGTCTAGAGGGCTAGAAGATCGAATTGAAAGCCTAATTAGGACACTAGGATCGTTCTAATCCTCAAAACCCTAGCAAAAACTATAAATAGGCCCAGAATCAACCTGTGCGACCCTTACTTTTGGCTCGCGTGGAACTAAGGTAAGGAGGAAGAATTAAATGTATGTTTCTTCTAAGAATTTGTTTATTATAGTTAGAACTAACTACCCTCCGAATTTTGGTTTAGGAGATGAAGCCTACGGAGAGATAGAAGCCTAAAAAGTTGCTGATCTAACATCAAAAACTCAGGAATTAGTCCGTTCGACCCAGATTGATCAAGGAATTCGAAGCCCTAAACGAGGTATTTAGCAAAAGTGTCTTTAGAACTTTATGTTACCCTTCATATCGCTTATCTACCCTCAAAATTTCACGTCTTTAGGACAAGGGAATCAGGAGATAGAAAGACGTGAAGTTGCTGGTTCGGTTCAAGACGAGCAGAGAACTAGGGTTGACTTACAACCTTGAATTCAAAGTTTAAAGCCCAAAACCAAGGTAGGTTATCTCATAAATGGCTCAAACTTGAAGTCAGAAATAAGAGCCCTCTAGTTTCATTCGATTTCATTCATTGTATCTTGAGAATTTGATGTTTTCATTAGGACTATGCATCTAGTATATCCTCATGCATAAACTAGCCTTAATGAAGTAGAAGAAGTACTTCTTGTTAATTACATGCACCTATGCATATTGTTGGCCTATCCTTGTTCTATAATGCCATAAAAATTTATATATGTTGATTTTCAGGCATGATATGCATTAGTTTAGGCATTTGTTTATTTATCATTTGCACTCGGATTTATACAGGAAGAAATGGTCTTCCTATCGACCGCCAGGAAATCTAGCAGTCGTACGATAGACCGCTAGCCAAAGTTAAACGGTCCTGTATTAGACCGTTTTCTATTTTTGATTTTGTAATATTGGTAACCGGAACCATATTACAGAATTAACCATAGTTATGATATAATAAGCCTAGTTAATTAAGTTTTATTCCTATTTTAAGTACTGGTTTCCTATACTTAGTGAAATTTCTGGTTCATCATAATAGATTTCATGTTTTGTGCACATTGGTAGTATTTTTAACTTATGTTAATTTATGACCAAAATCATATAATCTTGTAATTAAATACATGTTTTAAATAGAGGATTCATGATTTAACTTGATCATTGTTTTATCACGATTCTCTCTCTTCTAAGAGTCATTTCTTAAGTACATGGCACATATCCAAGTATGTTGTCATTAGTTACACTCTTGCACATTAGGTACACAATCTTGGACATGATGACCTCTCATTTGGATATTCCTTCTGACGGACTAGAAAATCTTGTTTCAGGGCCTCCGTAAGACTCTGTAAGCCTGGGATTCCCTCTAGGATGCCGAGTTGGTTGTACCATTAAAACCCAATGTCTAGAAAGTAATTTGACCGGTGTTTTATGCATTCTGGATCTTAGAGGCCATCTGGTTGACCGCCAGAGTCTGCTAGCGGCCGTTCACTAGACTGCCAACGGATGCTAAACGGCCATCCTCTAGACCGCAAGGTTCCAGATGGGTTTTTCTCATATTACAACTATGTCTCATGAAATGGTCCATGACTAGACTGCCAGGAATACTAAACGGTCCTGCACTCGACTGCTTGGTTCCTGATTGAGTCTAACCTAAGGTTTGATCTTTGGGGTTATTTTCTTGAGTTCCTAGGTGATCTTAGGATTATCTGGAGTTCCAAACTGTGTTAAAAAGGCAAAGATTAAGTTATGAAAGATAGTGAATATACTGTTATGCTATTGGTCTACCGCCTTAGCATAATGTACTTTAAATCTTTCTTTGATATCTTATGTCAACTTTGGTACATTCTATACCTTGGTTACTTGATCATAAAACTTATTATTTGGAATTGAGTTATTGGCCGTACTTTCTTGTTATACTCGTGAAAGTAGCTTGATTTATACGTGAAGATGCAGTTCGGGTGCTGATTGTGTCCAAGGGCTCTATGCTAGTCCCGTTGACTGATTATCGGAAACATATTATAAACCATGGAGTATGATGCTACTGGCGTTGCATTGTGCTGGGAGTACTTTCTTTATAAATAAGTGAAATTCACGAGGAATCTAAGTGACTATCTCATGATTGAATTGCTACATGCTTGTTACATGACATTCTAGTGCATAACCTTTATGGTTATGAAAAGTGAAAAGTGAAAGCGAAAGTGCGTTCTTGAAGCATGCAAGCATATTCTTGTTCGTGAAAGGCCAAGTGACGTTCTTGTTATATTCAAATTGATCTTGTTCATATATCATTATTCATCATGATCCTATCGTGCTATTAAGTCGCTTGCTTTAGCCACATGTTTTATCATATTTGCATGATTTATCTTATTCTCCAGAGCCAGAATGTTAATTACTTAAATTTGCCTTCATGTTGATACAAAGATTCTTACTGGTCAAGTGTGCTCATTGCCCTACTTTCCAATCTTTTTCAGAAAATTCTAGCGGGTCGGATTCAGATTATTCAAGTGATAGATCCGAGAGGGATTAATGGTTCGAGAGAAGCCATAGTTAGTCTAGTCAAGAGTCAAATATGTAATTTCCACTTTATTGAGTCCAGTTAGTCAACCAGTCAAGATCATGTACTAGATGATTATTATCAATAAAAGTCAGATTTTTGATCAATTATTGTCTCCATTCATCTTGTGTGTGAATGATTTACGCTCTTGTTATTATTGTCACTTGAGGCTTCTCTTGCCAGCTATTCACGTTCTCGAATATCTTCCGCTGTAATAAAAGCTCGGGACGTGACAATGAGCGAGCCTATCAGTCCATCAACCGTCATCACAGACATGTCTTTGGAGTCTTCAATCATTGTAGCTTTGGTGAGCTAGGCTGGTGTGAGAGATCTAATAATCTTTCTAACCAGTTTACTATTAGAGTATTCTTTACCCAATAACTTTAAGTAGCTTGTTAGTTGGGTGAGTCTAGCATACATTTCAGAAATGGACTCGTCAGGTTTCATACTGAACATTTCATAGTTAGATATTAGCATGTTGGCCTTGGTGGCCCTCACTTCATAAGTTCCTTCATAGATTAACTCAAACCTATCCCACATCTCTTTTGTAGATTTGCAAGTAGATACTCTAGAGTATTCAGTAGGATGGATATCACATTACATTGTGTTCATCACACTCCAATTAATCGTGGACTTTTTGATATGGTCAGGGGTCCAGGTATCATCCACTTCTGGATAAATAAAAGGGCCTCGACTGACTACACGCCAGATCAGGTGATCCTGGGCATGAAGAAAAACATTCGTCTGATTTTTCTAGTATAAGTAATTTGTTCCATCAAAGAATGGGGGTCGATTGATGGAGTGACCCTCAACTATGAAGCTTCGAGGGATGTTCCCGTCAGATCTTCCCTGGTCATTGGACCACATCTCTAGGGAACCCGCTCTGATACAAATTGATAGGTGGTATAAGGGGATCTAGAGGGGGGGGGGTGAATAGATCCCACACCCAAATATTGGTCACTTCAAAATTTAAGCAAGACTGCAAGGTGGAGAACTTGATCTCAGACGTGACTCTAAGCTAATGCTTGAGACATTTAAACCATAAAGACATCGAGTACACGTTGATTGAATTTAACAATTGTGAAAGGGGTAGATAAAATGGAGTCGACACAACAAACCACAACACACAAGTTTTAAGGTTGTTCGGTTGCTATCTAGCAGGCCTATGTCCACCCCTCGCCAACTCTGTGAGTCTTTAACTTCTGGTTAAGAAGAACACACACACTCTCAAACAGCTTGCATGAGGAAGAACGTTCCTCAACACACACGTGCTGCGAGGTAGGCAACACCCACTCTGGTCCCTGAAATAGGGTACCGAAAAAACGCTGAGGAGACTCAGCAAACACACACCAAAGGGCTAAGAAAAGGAATGGAAAATAGTGAAGAAAAGGCCCAAACAAGAAAGCTAAAAATGTAGCTTCTGATGGAAGTTAGGAAGCTTAACAAAGAAGATGTGAACTGAGATCTAAAACTTCAAGCTAAGGGAACTGGATCGACCAGATTTCTGGGATATAATCCTCTCTCCTTTTTCTCTCAAATTTTTCTTCTGAATGGTCAGGCTCTCTATAACCCTTTTCCCACTCAGGATTTCTCCAGGCCAGCTCTTCTTTCTTTCTTTCTCCCCTTTTCATTAAACTCCTTTCCAGGCGTCTTTAGCAGCATCAAGCTCTTCAAGCAGAGAGCTTTGTATTTATAGAAGGAGGGGGAAGATGATTTTTCCCTCCCAGATCCTGCCTTGTGATTAGTTGGAATAGAAATAAGGTTTTTGGACAAAGAGCTCTTCTAGATCTCTTCCCGCATTGGCTTAGGACAGAGAAGGATGATACTCTGTCCTAGGTGCTTTTCAGAGATTTAATCTGATTGGCTCATTGCAAAAAGGAGGTTTCCATGAAAAGGGACCTTTCCCAGAAATGTCAACTGGCAAATCTTCCTTCACAGAAAGGTGCTCCGATGCCTCATGATGAAGAGGATAATTTTCTATCCCAGGAGCTTTTTCAGACCATGATTCGCGAGATTTGGAAGCTTGCGTCATTGACTGGCGTGTTTGAATCGAATAGGCTAGCTCAGACGAAGGTCTTCACATGGCGTCAATGCACTCAACTCCCTGTGTCGATGCAGCTGGCTGTCTTGTGAGTTGTTGGGAGCCAGACCTTCATGGAGTCGACGCAGCTGGGAGGGTGCATCGACGGATCCTTTGAGAGATGCCTTCATAATGATTTTTGTGATGCGAGCCTGTGTTGACCCACTGTAAAAATAGTGTCATCCTACTTGAGGAGTCCCATCCGTTGATAGTGGCGGGTGCTTGGCCTGCGCCGACGCCATTGAATGCTTGCGTCGATGCACTATTTGATGTGCATTTGAAGCTACCCCTGAAAGTGTCTGGAGTCGACGTGGTGAAGGAGTGGGGTCGACGTGGTGAAGAAGTGGCTTCTTAAGACCATATAGAGTTGATGCATCCAGGGATATGAAAGTACTAGACTCAACACGGCATGAAGGGAAATATGGCAGTTCTTCTTATTGTAAGAGATCGGGTTGACGCTTTCATTAAGAGCGAGTCAATGCAATCATAAATCTTGTTGCTTTCTTCACATTCAGCCAATAAGAAAGATGTTTCATATTTTTCAGTATAAGTAGTCAATGACTAATGGGAAGACATCATCAAAACACAATGTACCCAACATCCTCCTCTCCTCTCTCTCTCTCTATGCTTCTTCAGCGCTCACTCTCCTCTCTTGCACTACTCTCCTTTTGCACACATTGCACTTCATTTTTTTGGTTGCTTTCTGTTGGGCAGAGAGTCTCGGGGGGTTCAAAAGATCTTCTTCTTCATTTCTTATACACGCACCGGACGGCAGGGCGTTGACATCCCCCCTTTTTCTTCTTCCCTCTGCTTCTGCCACTCGAGCATGGCTATTGGCGTGATTTTCTTCTTTGGGCCGCTTCGACCCTGGATGCAGTCGCATCGTCCACCCTATCGCTGCTCGAACGGCATGTCAACGTTGTGGTTGCTCTTCTCTTTCTTTCTTTTATCCTGTATACACATTAAATGGGGGAGTAGAGCATGGGGAGGCCATGCGTGCTCTGCAGAGTCGCCATATGAGGCTATGTTAGCTGTCGGATAAAGTGCACAATGGACCGCCGGATCAAATGCTCATGGCCGCTCTTGCCCACCGGATCAAGTGCATTTGGGGTAGCCTTGTGCGCCAGATCAGGTTCAAGAGGGGAAGTCTTGTGTGTCGGATCAGAGCATGGGGTAGCCGTCGGTTCAGCGCCCTGGGGAGCCGCCGATTCAGCGCTCCATTAGGGAGCCGTCGATTCAGCCTTCTCTTGCCCTTCTTCTTCTCTTTTCTTCTTTTTCTTATTATATCATTTTCATCATTCATCATTTTTTTCTTGGCTATCTCCCATTAATTGCATTTATTTGGCTTAGTGAGGCTCATTGCTCTTGATGCTAGTTTTTAGGTGTTAACAGTCATATATGTAACATTCAACTTTATCATATAGGAGCTCATCAAATATCTTGGTCATTGCTCTCTGGTAAGTTACACCAGCATTCTTCAAGCCGAACGATATCTGTTTGTAGTGGAAGATGCCCTTAGGGGCTCAGAAAGTAGTGTGGACCCGGTCACGCTCCGTGATCCATGTTTGATTGTATTCGGAGGACCCGTCTATGAATGACAAGGCTTCATGACTGGTGGTAGCATCAATCATGACCTCCGTTATTGGCACCGAAAAGTCATCCTTCGGGCATGCCTTATTCAGGTCCCAAAAATTCATGCAAATTCTGATTTGCCCATTCTTCTTCTTGACGGGCACAAAGTTGGCTAGCCAGGTGGTATATTGATTTTCTTCCACGAAGCCCACATCAATGAGCTTGTCAACATCTTTGCATATTTGCATGATCAGTTCTGACCTCATATGCCGTGGGGGCTGCATCGCTGGCTCGACCTTTGGGTCTATGGACAGGATATGCTGGGAGACTATATGGCTAAGCCTCGACATCTCTTTGTAGCTCCAGGCGAAGCAGTCCCAAAATTCTTGCAGCAGCCGTATGTAGAGTTTTTGTTCCTCTAGGGAGAGTTTGACACTAAGGAATGTTGGCCTAGGATCATCCTTGCTTCCCAATTTTACTTCCATTAATTGTCGACCGTAGCCCGGCCGTCGTCTTCAATTTCTGGAGGTGCTGGCTACAGGTCGATGAAGTCTTCATTATCGCCTTTAGCCTCCATTGCTTCTACCTCTTCTTTGTATGGCTCTCGACTTTCTACGAGAGTCTCCGACTCGGCTTGTCGCGGGAGTATGGGCTGGTTAGTTGACGGGCAATCCGATCCTCTGACTTTGGCCAGTGTGTTTGCAGTCTCTAAGAGCTGACATATGTTCAACGCAGGTCCGAGGGAAAGATTACTTAGCTCTGAATTATGCAGGGGTGACTCTGCCGCAGTATCATCTTGAGCAAATGAATCTTTAGTAGGAGTGGCTTGCTCCTTTCCAGACACAGCTTCAACAGCAAATATTATCTGATCATTCTCACTGGGAATTCCCATGATTGGTTCTGGCTGTGTCAGAGTTATGGCTGGGGATGAGTTGTGACTAAAACACTCCCTTCCCTGCTCAGAATCTTTAGCCCCGCTATTGCTGGCTGTGTCAAATTTGGCTTGAAACGCCGTTTCTTCATGGAAGACCTCTTCCCAGCACCTGTACGTGGTCGAGGCTTCTAGCTTATGGGGTTCGGGCTGACATGGCAGAGATAATTCTGACGATTATCGAAGTGACTCCGCACACTCATATGCTACCGGGTAATCATCATAGGTTACCCTCGGAAGGTCTTCACTTGCTAGGACAAAGGCAGAGATCATGTCCACCTCATAGTGCCCCCCATAATAATATTCTTTAAGGGTGAACCCTAGCCCAGTGTTCTGGGAGATGCGCTTCAGCTCCTTGTCCAAATTGGTAGGATACCAAAGCTTCTTGAATGACTCCCTTTCTTCATAGAGTTGAAAAGAGGGAATCTGCAGCTTCCTAGACAACTCAGCTACCCTATCCACTGTGAACACCAAGACTTGAATTGGGACTGTCGGATTATCTAGTTCCTCAAGGATGTGGCAATCGGCATCTTGCTATATAACATGTTCCTCTGCTACATAGAATATACTGGTGGGGCCTACCGAATGAGCCGCCTCCAACATTTTGCAGGACTCAACTGTCGAACTATCGAGGCTCGCTATTGGTTTAATAAGTCCACTAGGGACCATAATGTTCCCATAGAGTCCATCAACCCTGGCCTTACTTGCCTCAGGATAGGTGGCAAAAGGTGCAGCTCTGTTTATGTCCCCAGTGCTGGCCATGTGTGACATTGCCCGGGAGCTTGAAAGATCAGGAGGTAGTGGTGGAAACCAGTCGCCACCCGGGGCTTCTTTTATTGTCTTGACGAGAGCCTTTGGCCTCGTGGCCTCCCGAGGCTGCTCCATGTAGAGGGATGCATCTAACAAATGACATTCAAACACTTTGAACGGGCGGAGGTCAACAAATATCCTTTCCTTCTTCCTATCCTGACTGTATTTGATACATTGATGCAGTGCAGATGGCATGTAACGACCGAGATTCCTGGATACTAGAAATCGATACCCCAAGACCCGGGGACGCCACCCAAGAGCTGATGAGGCTCCGAAAGGGTTGGAAAAGAGGCTGTGGGTGCATAAGATCTACAATCACATGCTCATTTTTAAAGAGATAATTACATTAAGCAGAAGTAAAATTTACAATATCAGAGTTTTATAGTTATACATTAGTCCAGAAGTATATAGCACAAGACCATAATTATACAAGAATCAAAAGAGGACAACTACATCGGACATACCCCGGAGTAGACCACCCTGGCACTATGACTGGCTGTCAAAACCAAGCGGGAAACCAGACATCTGCTACGCCTCACCTGAAAAACAAAGGGTGAGTCTCATTTCTTTGACTCAGTAGGGGTTCTGCAGATCCCTACCTCGCAGCTAAAAGTGCAAGAGGAATGCAACTTTAATAATTAAAGGAAGTTGCACAAGAATAGCAATTTAAAGAAAATACTTCATATGAGTAATTCATGCTAATTAACACATAATTACACATACGAATCATTCGTTCACCATTTTAGTCAAAATTCCACAGACCAAGTAACAAGAGAACGAAAAACCACTAGAAGAAAGACCAGGTGCGTCCACTGATGACTTATACTGCGTCTCGGGTGTTACCCACTCGCCTCGAACATGGTAACTGAGACACCGTAACTGTAAACAAAGACAAGGACTAGTCAGGGTCACGCTCGTCAGCACAAGTCCACGACCCTGACCACATGTGCACACACAAGCTCAATGCCTCTAGTTAGTTTTTCCCCCAGTAGGACGCTCCTACAAAGCAAGGGGGCCCACGGAAGCTAGCCTAAAAACTGTACACCGGGATTGCACCACCACCTCTCCTCGGTGGGCCGACTCTAAGGGTCGTCGGGCTACGACTAGTGGGTCAGTCACAAAGGAAAGAGAAGCTGACTAAAATTATATCATAAATATACATTTCAAATCTTTATAGTATGTAAAGATACTAAAGGTACGGCCCCAAACACACCGCTAAACAACCACAGTGGAAAAACCTGCTGGGGTACCCTAGCGGTCCACTCTGGACCGCCAACAGGACCGTAGCGATCGCTCCAGCGACCATTACCCCTCCACCGCCTTAACTTCCCGAAAAATGGTCTCATGGAGGCCGTTAAACTAGCCTAACTGTCTGGTGGGGACCGCTTAGACAACAGTAGCGGTCCGGTGGTGACCACTACCGGTCTGGACAGTGCGAAAATGCCTTATTCATTTTAAACCCCTCCCAACTCGTTCAAGACGAGGGAATTACATGAGTTTAACATGTTTGAACCTGTCATACACCATTCTTACATGCTTTTAACACCAAAAACATAAGGTACAATGCCCATGACAATCAATTCATAAGGGTTTAAAACAAAAACAACTCCCATGCATTCTTTGAATCAAAGTAATCATTCTATCATGCATTTCACCACTCTAATGCATAGAAAAACATGCAAAAGCGAAGTGGAATCCATCCCCCTACTTGGAATCGCGAAAGGATGTCGTTCTTCGCGCTAAACCCGCCTCCCACGATGGAGAAAAACCACCACCACATGAGCCCGCCTTCACGGCCACACAAGCACACCACCGTCACCCCGAACTCGCAAGATTCTTCTTCTCCAAGCTGCCTGCGGCCAGGTGGAGTTGCACGCCAAGAGAATCAACAGGGGAAAGAGGGGGCGATGCGTGAGGTGGGAGAGGGAACCGTGGGTTCCTCTCGTGGGTGAAAAGAGAAAAAAAGGGTTTGACATATGTTTTTTTTCTTTTAAAAACCCAAATTGCCAAAAGATATTAAAAGAGGCAAAATTATGCTAATACCCCTCCATTTTATTTAACTCATTAGATAAATGGATTTATCATGCATTACACATGCAAAAAAGCCCACAAAAGCTGCCCAAATTCGTGGAAAATTCCAAGTTATAAATCTGATAAGAATCCATAATCAACGGGTCTTACAGTCCCTCCCTCCTAATAAAAATTTCATCCTCAAAATTTGAAGGAAACATTAGGAAGAAAAAGGAGAGACAAAGTTACTCAAAACAGATACGGGAACTGTAAACGTATCTCATCCTCGCGTTCCCATGTAGCCTCATTACCAGAGTGGCGCTTACATACTACATTAACCAGCGGAATAACCATATTTCTCAGTCGCTGCTCACGACGATCCTCAATACGAATCGAGAATTCTGGCGTAGATAGATCAGCCACCACTTCAGGCCACACAGAATCATCGAGAATGTGTGATGCATCCGGCACATATTTCCTTAACATGGAAACATGAAACACATCATGGATCGCCCCCATCATCGGTGGCAATTGAAGATGATAAGCCACTTGGCCCACATGCTCTAAAATAGGAAACGAACCAATATACAGAGGACTGAGCTTACCACACTTGCCGAATCTCATAACACCTTTCATAGGAGATATTCTCACAAAAACAAAATCCCCTAGCTAAAACTGCAATGGCCTTTTACGCCGATCGGCATAACTCTTTTGTCGACTTTGAGTTGTCAATAGTCTCTGCCTAATCAGACGAACCACGTCGACACACTACTGCACAAGATCTGGTCATGTCATCAACCGATCACCGACCTCAAACAAGTCTAACGGTGTACGATAAGGTCGACCATACAATGCTTCATACGGTGCCATACCGATACTAGAATGGTAGTTGTTGTTATAAGCAAACTCTACCAATGATAAATGTTGGCCCCACGAACCCTGCCAGTCAAGACAACATGACCTAAACATATCATGTAAAGTCTGAATGGTCCTCTCAGACTGACCATCAGATTGAGGATGATATGCTGAACTGAATGCCAAATCCGTACCCAACACCTTTTGGAAACTCCGCCAAAAACCAAAAGTAAAGTGCGGGTCACGGTGTGATACAATAGATATGGGAATCCCATGCAATGGTACAATCTTTTCCACATAAAGCATGGCCAATTTTTGCACATTCCACTTTATGTTGATCGGCAACAATCTAGCTATTTTTGTCAAACGATCAACCAACAGCCAAATGCCATCAAATACTTCGGGGTTTCGAGGCAAACCAACGACAATGTCAGTAGTCACATGATCCCATTTTCACATCAGAATTTCCAAAGGTTGAAGCATACCTCCGAGTCTCTGATGCTCGGCTTTCACCTGTTGACATGTAAAACATTTAGCCATGAAGTTTGCCACATCCTTCTTCATACTTGGCTACCAGAATTGTCTTTTCACATTATTATACATCTTCGTGGTTTTAGGATGAATTGTATAGCGGTATCCATGTGCTTCATGCAAGATAGCCTCCTTCAAAGAATCTTCAGCCGGGACATAGATTTGGCCTTTTAATCTCAGCACTGCATCATCACAGACTTCCACATCTGGCATTGTCACAATACAAGACAGCTCAGAATCTTCCAGCTGTGCTTCCCTGATCTGCCGATAAATAGCTGGAGTCATCACTAGACTAGCAAGAATAGCCATCATCAGATCACGGGGAATTTTGAATCTCAAATGCTCACTTGGAACCTACTCCCATAGCTTCCATTCTCACACCATCAAGTGACTGATCTGCACTTTTCTGCTTAGTGCGTCACCCACCACATTCATCTTGCCAGGCTGATATGATAGAGTAAAATCATAATCTTTCATATACTTCATCCACCTACGCTGACGAAGATTCAAGTCTTTTTGAGAGAAGACATATTTAAAGCTTTGATGATCGGTGAAAATCTCAAATTTCTCACCATACAAATAATGCCTCCAGATTTTAAGTGCAAAAATCACTACTGCCAGCTCTAAGTCATGAGTGGGATAATTTTATTCATGTTGCTTCAGTTGCTGGGATGCATAAGCTACAACCTTGCCATGCTGCATCAATACTGCACCCAAACCCACACGAGACGCATACGTACACACAATAAATCCACCATAAGTAGAAGGCAAAACATGTACTGGAGAAGTTGTGAGTACCCTCTTCAATTCACTGAAACTCTGTTCACAATCCTCAGACCACAGGAATGGCACATTTTTTTGAGTCAGCTTAGTCATAGGTGCTGCAATTCATGCAAAGTCTTGAATAAGCCTCCTGTAGTAACCCGCAAGACCCAAGAAACTCCTAACCTCTGTCACAGATCTCGATCTCTGCCACTGGAGGACGGCTTTAATCTTGGCTGGGTCAACTGCAATCCTTTCACCAGAAATCACAGGGCCCAAAAAATGGATTTCTTGAAGCCAGAACTCACACTTACTGAATTTTGCATAAAGTTGATGATCTCGCAGAGTCTGCAATACAATTCTCAACTATTGCACATGCTCTTCCTCAGAAGTAGAATAAATCAAGATATCATCTATAAAGACCATCACAAACTGGTCCAAATATGGACGAAACACCCGATGCATCATATCCATGAAAGCTACAGGTGCATTGGTTAGCCCAAATGACATAACCAAAAACTCATAATGACAATACCTCGTACTGAAAGCAGTCTTCTTCACGTCAGAGTCCCTGATCCGCAATTGATAATAGCCAGATCGGAGATCAATCCGGGAAAAGACACGAGCTGACTGAAGCTGGTCAAATAAATCATCGATCCTAGGCAGAGGGTATTTGTTCTTGGTAGTCGCCTGATTCGATTGCATGTAATCAATACATAGCCTCAGGCTTCCATCTTTCTTTTTCACAAATAACACAGGAGTACCCCACAGGGAGAAGCTAGGACGGATATAGCCCTTTTCCAGCAATTCTTGCAACTGTGCTCTCAATTCCTTGAGTTCTGCAGGGGCCATACAGTAAGGTGCTTTTGACAAAGGCGCCGTACCTGGAATTACTTCGATCACAAACTCAATTTGATGCGGAACGGGACGTGAACCTGGGACTCTAGCTCGCAGATGCCCCTAAGCGAGGGAAGCGTACGGGTGTGCAAGGTTGAGAAACCGGCAATGAGTCTCGGGTATCAACTTTTCTGCATGCTTGGATCAAGTCACGGGACGGGTTCCACTCACTCACTCTCACAGCGGTGATAAAATTATAACAAGCTATGTTCCTATCACTCATGTAGTGGCATATGAAAATATATACGAGTAAAGTTGTAATGCCCCAAATATTTTATAAAATATTCCTGCATTATTTAAGTATTTACTAGGAATTTATAAAGGATAAAAGGGATTAATAAATTTAATTTCTGAGTTAAATAAATTATTATTAAGACCCAAATATGATAATCAATTAACCTAGCCTGTTTAAATAAAGCCCATAAGACGTAAGGACCAAGCACATGAAGTTTGGCCCATATTCTAGAAGGTTAATTATCTTATTCACGGAATATAAAGATAAATACTAAATTATTTAGATAATTTAGTGGATAAGCCAAAATTAGAGTTTGAACTAATTTAAAATTTGGCACCCAATGACCATGGCGGTCTATCGTAAAATCGCTAAAAGACATATGGTGGACCAGTCCTAGACCGCTACTTCCTGTCAGTTCCGTGAGTTGAAAAATGAGCAAAAAGTTTAGATTTTTTATTGTTTATCTCCTAGAGATCGAGGTGAGAGGACTAGTAATTATATTTGGGACTCTCAGAAGTCTGTATAGTACCAACTAAGGACTCTAGAACCGATCTAATCCTCAAACCCTAGCCAAACCCTATAAATAGAACCAAGATTTTACCTGTACGACCCTTACATTTGGCCGCGTGGAATCAAGGTAAGGAGGTATTATTTTGGGTAAGTTCTTTAGAAATTTTTATTCCCAATACATAGGACTAACATCCCTCAAAATTTCATTCTAGGAGATCAAGCACACAAGGAGATAGAAGCCTACAAAGTTGCTGGTTCCATATTAGCGACCCAGGAAACTGAGCGAAAGTCTGGTGAAGATCAAGAAATTAGGAAACCAAATTGAGGTATTTAGAATTAGTGCCTTTATAACTTTGTGTTCCCCTTAGTATTTACGTCTTACCCTCCAAATTTCACGTCATTAGGTCAAGTGTATCAAGAGATATTAGGACGTGAAGTTTCTGATTTGTCACAAGAAGTGCAAAATTAGGGTTGACTTCCTGCCCAAAATTCTAAGCCTAAAAGCCTTAGCAGAGGTAGGTCATCTCATGAACGGCTAAATTATCATGTTAGAATTAAAAGCCCTCTTATTGCACATGATTGTATGTATTGTGTACGGAGAATTTCATGTTTTCATTGGATCTATACATCCATGCATCTTTCTTAGCCCTAATGAACTAAGATAATTCTCTGTCATAATACATGAATCCTATGCATATTGTTAGACTAATCTTCGTTTACATCATGATAGAAAAGTTTATCTATGTTAATTTCCAAACAAGATGTGTTTTAGACATAGTTCTTCTTGTTTTAGTTTTACTGTCAGACGTTCTCTAGCAGCCTAGTCTTTGACCGCAAACCTTTTGAAGTGGCCCAACGATAAACCGCTAGACACTCTATAAACTAGATTTTTATGAAATCTCTGACGGACCATAGATAGACCGTTAAAGTCCCTTTGTCGGCGTTACTTATAAGTAACTTATAAGCAAGCCTAGTTAACTATGTTCTAACCTGTTTTAATGATCTGAATTTTTATTTACTGATTCATAACAGTGACTTCATGTTACTTAGGATTATTTTTAAAACATAAGTTAATTTATGCCAACGTCATATACTTTTATAGATGAATACATGTTCTCAAAGTTAGATGATTCATGATTTTACATTGATCATTGTTTTAATAATTCTCTTTTTATCTCAGAGTCATTTCTATAAGTACATGACATATATTCCGGTATATGACCATTAGTTATACTTTTGCCCTATAGGAACATAATCTTGAACTTGATAACCTCTCCTTTGGATATTCCTTCCAATGGACTATGAAATCTTGTTTCAAGGCCTCCGTAATTCTCCGCGAGCCTGGGATTCCCACTAGGATGCCGAGTTGGTTGTACCATTAAAGCCCAATTGTCTAGAAAGCACTACCGATGTTTCTAAATTCTGTACAGTAACGGTTCAATACTCAACCGCTAAGTCCCATTAACGGCCCAGTATCTGACCGCCAAGTTCTCTGAGTCCAAATTGATTTCTTTCTGGATTCAGCCCACTCTAGCGGCCCAATATCAGACCGCCATATCAATATAGCGGCCCAGTTATAGACCGCTAAGTTTCCTGAATACTATTGACCCGAGATTCGACCCAAGGGTTAATATTCCTATGATCCTAGATTGACTAATGATAATCTAGGACTTGTAACCTTATTCAAAGACATCTAAGATAAAGTATGAAAGATAAAAAATGTACTGTTATGCTGTCAAATTTTCTCCAAGGCATAACTTAGATCTTAATGCATTTCTTGAACTCATGAATCTATATTTGGTGCATTCTTAGTATTGACATTGTGTTTTGAACATTCATTGAACTTATTACATGCGTGGCCAACTTTATTTCTATATACGTGGAAGTAGCTTGATTTATAATTAAAGATGTGGTTTGAGCACTGATTGTGTTCAAGGGCTCCATGCTAGTCCCCTCGGCTGATTGTCAGAAACATACTAATATAAACCATGGGTTATGATGCTACTGGCGTCGCATTGCATTGGGAGTACTTTCTTTATAAATAAGTGAAATTATCCATGGCTCGTGAAGTGAAAATATCCACAGAAATTCACGAAGTACTTGTTACTAAGTGAAGAGTACATTCTTGCTTGACTTGCTAGTACATTCTTGTTACCTTCTTATTCATGAAAGGCCATAATTACATTCTTGCTTGATCATGCTTGCTCAATCATATCTTAATTTGATCATGTCTTGTTACTTTCATTTATTCATGTGATTTATCGCATTCGCTTGATTTTACTTTATTCTATAGAGCCAAAAATGCTAATCACTTTAATATTGCCTTCATGTTGATGCGAAGATACCTACTGGGTAAGTGTGCTCATTACCTATTTTCTAATCTTTTTAGGAGATGCAAGTAGTTCGGGTTTGGATTCGAGTTATTCAAGTGATTGGTCCGAGAGCGAATGAAAGTCACATAAGATTGAGAGAAGACTTAGGAAGTCAATAATGTCTAGATTGAGTTCATGTAATTTTCTCTTTCTTTGAGTCAAATAGATTTAAGAATGTTGAATAGGTTATGTACTTGAATCATTCTTATTATTAATAAAAGTAATGTTTGAGTAAATTATTATGCAATTACTTTATGTGATTGTTATTGCGCTCTGATTATTCTTGCTTGCAAGAGGGTTACCATACCGGCTGTTCATGTTTTCCGAGATTATCTTCTGTTGTATTAAAGGCTCGGGGCGTGACAATTAAGTTGGTATTAGAGCCTAGGACCTAGAAGTCCTAGGAAAATGTATGTCATGTCATAGGTTAAGTCCAAGGTTTAAGGACCCACACCTATGAAACTAGGAAAGAAAATCCCCAACCTGTGAGAGGAAATTGGGTAGAACTTGAGAGGAGATAGTTATTGGAATTAATTCTAAGCTTAAACCCGCTCATTCCATGGGAATTAACAAATTCATTATTCTTCCCAGGTACCTTATTTTTATTGTAATGGCTCATCGCGTAGACTGGAATGGTATGCAAGAGACCGTTGCAGGTCTGACACAAGCATTGCAAACCATGGCGCAAGCAGGCGCATGAGCAAGAGCTGGAGACTTACATCGCAACTTTCAAAGTCTAAACCCTCCACGATTCTATAGTTCTTCTAATCCAGACAAGGCCGAGAACTGGATCGATGAAATGAACCGTATATTTGACATCATACAATGTACAGACCAGGAAAAAGTGCGCCTTGCTACTTTTCAACTCAATAATGATGCACGTACATGGTGGAAGTCAGTACCGGCACCTCCAGCTGACCCACCACACACGTGGGAAGGTTTTCTTACCTTATTTCGTGCCAAATACTTTTCCGAGCATATTAAGGAGCGGAAGGCTATGGAGTTTACTTCTCTACACCAGGGCATGTTGTCAGTGGCAGAATATGAACTTCAATTTTCTCGACTAGCACCCTATGCTCCTCATCTGATTAACACTGACTTGCTAAAGGCTAATCAAATTTTGGATGGATTAAGGCCCGAATATATTCAATAACTGGAGACCCAGAATATCTGTACATACACGGAAATAGTCCAGCGGGCACACCTATGTGAAAGGACCTTAGAGAAGGTCAAGAAATTAAAAGGTAAGGGCGAAGAATCAAGCCGAAGATCAGATCGGCGTGATAAGAAAAGCAAGTTCATCATCACAGAACCCTACAAATCCCATGATAGTAAGAAAATATCCCGAAATGGGAGTGATAGTGGCTACCACAAGAATAAGAAATCCAAGGAAGAAGATAAGCAGGTCGCCACGACCTGTACCTTTTGTGAGAAGTTTGGTCATTCGACCGAAGAATGTTGGAAGCGCCTTGGCGCTTGTCTACGTTGTGGCAGCAGGGAGCACCGCATGTCGGATTGCCCTCTTATGAAGGAGCTATCTTCTAGAGGTGGACGTAAGAGACAGGCTCGTCTTAATGCCGTTTTAGATGATGAAGCGCCCAGGGATGATGGGCTTATGGAAGGTACCATTCACATCTGTTCACATCCTGCATTCATATTATTTGATATTGGTGCTTCTCATTCTTTTATATCTACTTCCTTTGCAAGAACTTTACATCTTTCATCAGTTCCTTTACCTACAGACCCTGCTATTACTACACCTTTAGGTCCCAGAACCAAACTCACAAACTATTATCCTGATAGTGAGGTAATAGTAGAAGGAAATAATCTTCCTGCAAACCTCGTATGCCCTGATATGGAGGGCTATGATTGGCTTGTAGATCATGATGCCAACATCAATTGCCGCAACCGGATTATTTCTTTTCAAAAACCTGGTCTTCTAAGATTTTCCTTCCTTGGTATCAAATATAGGAAGCATCATGCCATCATTTCGTCCCTACACGCTTGTAAATTAATTTCCCAAGAATGTGTAGCTTTTCTTGCTTCCGTAACCTTCACTAAATCCAATGAAATCATCTTGGAGGATATCCCTATCGTCAATGAGTTTCCTGATGTATTCCCATCAGATTTACCCCAGTCTACCACCCGAAAAGGAAGTAGACTTCTCCATTGAACTCATTCCCGGAGCAGCACCTGTTTCTATTGCTCCCTACAGGATGTCCCCCATAGAACTTAAGGAACTGAAAAAGTAACTTCAGGAGTTATTAGACAAAGGTTTCATTCGACCTAGCACATCCCCTTGGGGTGCGCCAGTTCTTTTTGTCAAGAAGAAAGATGGATCTCTCAGACTATGTATCGATTACCATCGACTGAACCGGCTCACTATCAAGAATAAGTATCCGTTGCCACATATCGATGAGCTCTTTGATCAAATTTCAGGAGCAGAATATTTTTTCAAGATCGACCTCAGGTCAGGATATCATCAACTCAGGATCAGGTATGAAGACATATACAAGACTACTTTTCGGAGCCATTATGGCCACTATGAATTTGTGGTAATGCCGTAACCAATGCCCCAGCAGCATTTATGCAACTTATGAATAATATTTTCTAGCCTTATGTAGACCAGTTTGTGGTCATCTTTATTGATGACATTCTTATTTACTCCAAGACAAAGGAGGAACATGAAGAACATTTGAAAATAGCCTTGCACACTTTAAGAGAACATAAACTTTATGCCAAACTTAGTAAATGTGAGTTTTGACTCAAGAAAGTTTCATTCCTTGGTCACATTATTTCAGAGGGAGGTATCGCTGTTAATCCTTCTAAAGTGGAAGTAGTCAAGAACTAGAGCCGGCCAACGACCGTATCAGAAGTAAGAAGCTTTCTAGGGCTAGCTGGCTATTACAGGAAGTTTATTAAGGATTTTTCTAAGATTGCTGTTCCTTTGACAAGACTTACAAGAAAAGAAAATCTTTTTATATGGTCGAAAGAATGTGAAGAGAGTTTCTTAACTCTTAAGGATCATTTCACTACAGCCCCTATATTATCATTACCCGTTGAGGGTGGTGGATTCGAAGTTTATGCGGATGCATCTGGCATTGACCTAGGGTGCGTTCTTATGTAAAATGGGAAAGTAATTTGCTATTCTTCAAGACAGTTGAAGCGTCACGAGGAGAATTATCCCGTACATGATTTAGAAGTGGCGGCTGTTATATTTACCTTAAAAATTTGGCGTCATTACGTTTACAGAGAAAAATTCACGGTCTATTCAGACCACAAAAGTTTGAAATATTTATTCTCCCAAAAGGAGATAAATATGAGGTAAAGAAGATGGTTGGAATACTTAAAGGACTTTGATTTTGCTATCTAATATCATCCTGGCAAGGCAAATGCTGTAGCGGATGCACTCAGCAGAAAAGCAATGGGGAAGCTATCAACTCTCATGATTAGTATGACTAATCTCATATCGTAATTTGCTCAGTTGAAGTTAGACATTGACATGAAGAAGGAAGATTGTTTTATAGCCAATATTCGAACTCAACCTACATTAATAGAAGATCCGGTCAAGTTAAAAGACAATGATCTAATATTACTGGAGATTAAAGCCAATATTGAGCAAAGGCAGGATTTCTCTATTGACAGTGATGGAAGGTTGTTGTTCAATAGCCGGATTTGTATACCAGATCACGTTGATACTAAGAAATTGATCCTAGAAGAAGCTCATAGTTCCAAGTACACCATTCATCCTGGTGGTACAAAAATGTATCAAGATCTTAAAAGGAAATTCTGGTGGCTTAACATGAAAAGAGAAATAGCAGATTTCGTGTCTCGCTGTCTCACTTGTCAACAAGTAAAGGCAGAACATTTAAGACCCGCAGGTAAATTACATCCCATGAATATTTCCGAATGGAAATGGGAAGGTATAGGGATGGATTTCATTATGGGTTTACCTAAAATAAGAGGTGGACACGATGGTATATGGGTAATCATAGACCGGTTGACTAAGTCTGCACATTTTCTGCCAATAAAAAGTCGGTGGTCTGTGGATATTCTAGCAGCATTATACATAAGGGAAATCGTCAAATTACATGGTGTCCCTATCACTATTGTATCAGATAGAGATCCTCGGTTTACTTCACAATTCTGGAAGGGTCTACAACATTCTTTAGGGACCCGACTGAACTTTAGCACTGCATTCCATCCACAAACCGATAGTCAAACTGAAAGGACAAATCAAGTGGTGGAAGATATACTCAGGGCTTGTGCTATTGATTTTGGAGGAAGTTGGCATGCTCACTTGTCTCTAGTAGAATTTGCATACAACAATAGCTACCAAGCTAGCATTCAAATGGCACCATTTGAAGCTCTATATGGAAGAAGCTGTCGTTCCCCTATTTGTTGGAATGAAGAAGGAGAAAGATAATTTCTAGGCCCCAATATTATCAGGGATACTACTAAAAAGATAAAGCTTATTTCAGAAAGACTCCAGATGGCACAAGACCGGCAGAAATCTTATGCTAATAATCGAAGGCGCGACTTGGAGTTCCAAGTGGGAAACCATGTGTATCTTAAAGTTTCTCCGAGTCGTGGTATTCAAAGATTTGGCATTAAAGGCATGATTAGCCCAAGATTCATTGGCCCATTTAAAATTCTAGAAAGGGTCGGTGAAGTGACTTATCGACTGGCTTTGCCTCCACAACTAGCAGGAGTTCATGACGTATTCCATGTCTCAATGTTGAAGAAATACGTTTATGATCCTTTCCATGTCATCACCTACGATAATCTGGAGATTAAGATGGATTTGACATATGAGCAAAAGCCAATCAGGATTATCGAATGGGAGGTTCGTCAACTTCGGAACAAAACTATTCTTGTGGTCAAGATCTAGTGGACAAAGTCAGGAGAAACATGGGAAACCGAAGAAGTATGCGCAAAAGATTTCTAGAATTATTTGAATGTAAGTACACTCTCCACAATCCATACATTAAATTTGGCGACCAAATTCTCTTAAGTGGGGGAGGGTGTAATGCCCCGAAAATTTTATAAAATATTCCTGAATTATTTAAGTATTTAATGGGAATTTATAAAGGACAAAAGGGATTAATAAAATTAATTTTTGGGTTGAATAAATCATTATTAAGACCCAAATATGATAATCAATTAACCTAGCCTGTTTAAATAAAGCCCATAAGACTCAAGGACCAAGCCCATGAACTTT
The DNA here is from genome assembly GCA_022559845.1 of Amorphophallus konjac. NCBI lineage: Eukaryota > Viridiplantae > Streptophyta > Magnoliopsida > Alismatales > Araceae > Amorphophallus > Amorphophallus konjac. The sequence continues at coordinate 71,356 of JAHNEJ010000862.1, forward strand.
GGCCCATATTCTAGAAGGTTAATTATCTTATTCACGGAATATAAAGATAAATACTAAATTATTTAGATAATTTAGTGGATAAGCCGAAATTAGAGTTTCAACTAATTTCAAATTCGGTGCCCAATGACCGTGGCGGTCTATCGTAAAATCGCTAAAAGACATATGGCGGACCAGTCCTAGACCGCTACTTCCTGTCAGTTCCGTGAGTTGAAGAAGGAGCAAAAAGATTGGATTTTTGATTGTTTATCTCCTAGAGATCGAGGTGGGAGGACTAGTAAACATATTTGGGACTCTCAGAAGTCTGTATAGTACCAACTAAGGACTCTAGAACCGATCTAATCCTCAAACCCTAGCCAAACCCTATAAATATAACCAAGATTTTACCTGCGCAACCCTTACATTTGGCCGCGTGGAATCAAGGTAAGGAGGTATTATTTTGGGTAAGTTCTTTAGAAGTTTTTATTCCCAATACATAGGACTAACATCCCTCAAATTGTCGTACTAGGAGATGAAGCACACAAGGAGATAGAAGCCTGCAAAGTTGCTGGTTCCACATTAGCGACCCAAGAAACTGAGCGAAAGTCCGCTGAAGATCAAGGAATTAGGAAACCAAATCTAGGTATTTAGCATTAGTGCCTTTAGAACTTTTTATTCCCCTTAGTATTTACTTCTTACCTTCCAAATTTCACGTCATTAGGTCAAGTTGATCAAGAGATATTAGGATGTGAAGTTTCTGATTTGTCACAAGAAGTGCAGAATTAGGGTTGACTTCCAGCCCGAAATTCCAAGCCTAAAAGCCTTAGCAGAGGTAGGTCATCTCATGAATGGCTAAATTATCATGTTAGGGTTAAAAGCCCTCTTATTGCACTGGATTTTATGTATTGTGTACGGATAATTTAATGTTTTAATACGATTTATACATCCATGAATCTTTCTTAGCCATAATGAACTAAGATAATTCTCTTTGTCAAAATACATGAATCCTATGCATATTGTTAGCTTAATCTTCATTTCCATCATGATAGAAAAGTTTATCTATGTTGATTTACAGACATGATGTCTGTTAGACATAGTTCTTCTTATTTTAGTTTTACTGTCAGACATTCTCTAGCGGCCTAGTCTTTGGCCGCAAACCTTTTGAAGAGGCCCTACGATAAATCGCTAGACCCTCTGTAAACTTGATTTTTATGAAATCAACGACCATAGATAGACCGTTAAAGTCCCTCTGGCGGCCTTACGATAAATCGCCAACTTTCTATAACGGTTCTAATATAGACCGCCAGTGTTCTGTTTTCTACTCACCCAAGATACAATCAAGAATAATCCATTTAACTTATAAGTAAGCCTAGTTAACTATGTTCTAACCTGTTTTAATGATCTGAATTTTTATTTACTGATTCATAAAAGTGATTTCATTTTACTTATGATTATTTTTAAAACATAAGTTAATTTATGCCAAAGTCATATACTTTTATAAATGAATACATGTTCTCAAAGTTACATGATTCACGATTTTACATTGATCACTGTTTTAATGATTCTATTTTTATCTCAGAGTCATTTCTATAAGTACGTGGCATATATTCCGGTATATGACCATTAGTTACACTTTTGTTGTCACGCCCCGAACCGATAGTAGCGGGAAGCGATGCTCGGAACGTGGCAAGAGACAAGTCACGATAACAAGAGCGGAAGATAAATAATCACAATAAAATACAAAGAGGCCAGACACACATTTTGAGAAAATACGAACTCTTATTAATTTAAAAAGATATATTTTGACACCACTTACAATAAAAGATTCAAAATAAATAACAAAAAGAAATAACTAGACTAGCTAGACTCAAGAAAATGAAAGAGCAGACTCCAACTCTAGGTCCCAGGTTCCACTCGATCACACTAATCCATTTCCCAATGCACGTACCGATACTCACAAAACCTGAAAAGGGTTAGAAGTAGGGGTGAGCAAAAAGCTCAGTAGGAATTATACTCTATCATCAGGCATAGTTTAAGTGATTAGTAAGTAACTTACAGTTTCATGTGCCATGCTATTAAGAGAAATAAATGATGATATAAAGAAACAACGATACTAAAACAGATCTTGCAAGGTCAAGAAATATAAAGGAACAGAATGGTAATACTTAAGAGGAATAACAAATACAAGAATTTACTGCAGGAGATAACGATAAAGAGTTGGCCATATCGAGACAATTCAAGTCATGTCAAGCACGTATGTAATTTCATTTCCACGTCCATGTAACAACAAGTAAAGTAACAACAAGTAGAGTATAGAACAGTGAAGAGTGGAAAGTGCAACGTAGTAGAGAGTAGTGGAGAGTAGTGAAGAGTAGTGGACAGTCCTAGATTTAACTCATGTCATAGTACTGGTGCCAAATGCCACACCTAGTCAATCACCTCCCCGGGGTACACGTAGTGTTCGGGCGCTCCTCCCAGGACTAGACCGAGCCCTTAATTGTTTGCCAGGCATTGATTTCTTTAGATCAAAGATCCCACAAATCTAGACTTCCACAATTTATGGCCAGAATTCCAAGGTTTGAACTATGTAACAATAACAATTTCAAGTAGGAAGGAGATTCATTTCAGAATTTCAAGGTAAGCACAATCATCAAGAAGATTAAAAACCAAGTCACAATAAGAGTTAATCGTGTTGCGCTACTGTAGTACAGCAGCTATCCAGCAAGCTAATCAACATATTAATCCTAATTACGAAGTTAATATGTCAAAGATTATCCATTATCATTTGCATTAATCATTAAGCCAAAAGAAGATTCAAGATGATTAAAGAACAAGCTCACAGGAATGAAATAACATGCATTAACAGAGATTTATTTACACCATTAACCACTAATTATGTGGGTTTCTATTTAACCAATGTATGCGTCGAAATGAAGATGGTAAACGGCATGTTTTTGCACTATTTTTGCAAGTAGGAACCAATGTAAATTGAAATCATAAGGTTTCCAGAATAGGTCACTGGTTCTTCAAAAGTATAGTTTTCAATTGGTCTAAGTTCAATGGGTCGATCCCCTAATGATCTAGATCGATCCTCGGGTCAAAAAATGATAAAAATCGGGTTTCCGGTACATGGGTCGACCCCTGGGGTCGACCCCTATAAAACTGGGGTCTGCCTGCTGGATGGGTCGACCCCTGGGGTCGACCCCCACAATTTCTGAAGATGGGTCGACCCCTGAAGATGGGTCGACCCCAGGGGTCGACCCCACACTTTCTGCAGATGGGACGACCCCAGGGGTCGACCCCTTGCAGGGACAGGATGGGTCGACCCCAGGAGTCGACCCTCGGGCCTGCCAGAATACCCAGAAAATGGGTCGACCCCAGGGGTCGACCCCTGCATGAACAGAAACGGCCTTTGCTCCGGAAAACGCATAAACTCACCCAATTGAGGTCCAATTGAGTTGGGATCTTAACCACATGATCTAAGGTTATTAATATACATACTAGGGCCATAAAACAAGCGAATTGAAACACTAATTCCAACAGAAATCAATTAAATCTTAACCTATTCTATGATGAACACATGAAGACCTTATTCGTGACATGCTGTTACTAAATCTTAAAATTCTCCCAACATACATAAAGAAATTTGGGGCTTCTGGTGTCAAAAGAAAGCTAACATGATGCTAAATCCAACCATGTATTATAAGCTATATGTGGATCAAGATCTATAACTCAAAATCAGCCAGCAATACATGCTTTTACTTGAAGAACACACCAAAAGCTAGGTCTAGACATGTTGTTACTCCGAACAGAAATTCTCTAGACATGTTGAAAGGAATTTAGGGCTTTTATGATCAATGGAAAGAGCACAAAAAACTCTACAAGATGCATGGATCAATTTCATAATTACACCTTGAAATCAGAACTTAATCGAAGAAGGAACAATGTTAACCCTAATCTAACATGCTTCTACTAAACCTCGAAATACTCGTAGGATACTACATGATATTTGGGGCTTTATATATCAAAAGAAAGAGGACTTCATGCTGAACATTTTGATATATGATTTGCTATTTAAGCCCGAGAGAAGCTACCTCAATTTGATGAAGAACAAGGAAGAACAAAGGAGGAAGAAAGAAAGAAGGAAGCCGACACCCACGCACTCAACGCGAGATATCTCCCAGATCTGAAAACTTCAGCGACTGCCGCGGTAACCAAACGAAAATAGACTAGAAGGGCTTCATTTTGATAGTTTATACACGTTCTGGGATAGTCTGTGGAGAGAGGAATCGACGCCACAAGAGGCGTGTTAAACAAGGCGCCGAAATCAAGGACCAAGTCAAACTCGACCAGCCGCCTCAATTAGGGTTAGGGTTTCGAGCAATTTTTAGAGGGTTATTGAAGTTAAGATCATGGCCTTTAATTTGACACCAATTTCAGATCAAATGATTGAGTATTAAGGTCAGATTTTGTGTTTGAAGTCAAAGTTAGGTAAAGGTTGAAAAGTGTGAATTTTTCACTTAAATCTTTAAATAGATCTTGCTACGGATTTTTACTGAGTTAATCTCAGAAGAGAAATTTGTTACATACATTGCCAGAAACCAAATTACCATTTTTATAGATTTTTATCAAGTAGAAGAATTTTCGATGGTACTATTCCAAGGAATAAAATATTATTTAATGAAACTCACTTAAACGATAAATAGATCTAATTACAGATTTTTACTGATAAAACTCAAGAAGGCAAAGTTGTTTCATAAATCATTCTCTATCAATTTACTATTTTTCTAGATTTTTGTGAGAAAGTCGAAATTACACTAGCACTATTCACTGAGGAATATAATATTAATTTTTGAAATTCATTTATCTAAATTCAAATTTTACTATTTTAATTAAATTTCAGATTTTAAAAACCGGGGTGTTACACCCTCCCCCACCTAAAGGAATTTGGTCCCCAAATTCACCGACTATTATCAATTATGTGAATGTTCGAACTAAGATGATCTTACTTATCAAAATAATGTTAACTATACAATTGATGACGAAAGGAATTAGCTAACTAAGATGATCTTATTCATTAAAAATAGCATGTTAACTATACTATTAAAAGAATTAGCTATAGCTAGGGGTAAAAGAGAACGATACCATATACTAATACTACGCTTCTTCTTCTTATCACGTCAGGTTTCCTTACGACGGACTCGCCAGCCTTTCGCGGAACCGAAACTTAGCTTACCGGAACCACTCGGTTTCATTTTAAGAATTGGCTTAAAAACCTGCAAGATAGTTATATGGTTAACCTTTCATTACCCTTACGCGTAACGCAACACAATCTTGCATATAATTTATTACTTACCCCACGATACTACCCAATCTCACCAGGTCGGGTTCTAAGACTTTAACAAGGTTAGGGGTACTATGCACCTAGACATGACCAAAACTCGGTACCTGGCGAAGATAATTGATCCGAAGACCACTCGCGCAAGTGTGCGATCTTCCCGATAGGCGTAGCCTAACGTTCGGACAACACCTTTTTATATACCGGGTCATTGGGATGCAAGGCAAAACTTAGGAAGCCTAGAACTTAGGAAAACATATACTCTTGGACAAAATCCAAGGGACTTAGGCAAGGAGACAACACTTGGACAAAATCCAAGTGACTCAGGCAAGGAGGCAACACTTGGACAAAATCCAAGCAACTCAGACAAGGAGGCAACACTTGGACAAAATCCAAGCGACTCAGGCAAGGAGGCAACACTTGGACAAAATCCAAGCGACTCAGGCAAGGAGGCTCTGATACCAAAATTGTCACGCCCCGAACTGATAGCAGCGGGAAGCGATGCTCGGAACGTGGCAAGAGACAAGTCACGATAACAAGAGCGGAAGATAAATAATCACATTAAAATACAAAGAGGCCAGAAACACATTTTGAGAAAATACGAACTCTTATTAATTTAAAAAGATATATTTTGACACCACTTACAATAAAAGATTCAAAATAAATAACAAAAAGAAATAACTAGACTAGCTAGACTCAAGAAAATGAAAGAGCAGACTCCAACTCTAGGTTCCAGGTTCCACTCGATCACACTGATCCATTTCCCAATGCACGTACCGATACTCGCAAAACCTGAAAAGGGTTAGAAGTAGGGGTGAGCAAATAGCTCAGTAGGAATTATACTCTATCATCAGGCATAGTTTAAGTGATTAGCAAGTAAATTACAGTTTCATGTGCCATGCTAATAAGAGAAATAAATGACGATATAAAGAAACAACGATACTAAAACAGATCTTGCAAGGTCAAGAAATATAAAGGAACAAAATGGTAATACTTAAGAGGAATAACAAAGACAAGAATTTACTGCAGGAGATAACGATAAAGAGTTGGCCATATCGAGACAATTCAAGTCATGTCAAGCACGTATGTAATTTCATTTCCACGTCCAAGTAACACAAGTAAAGTAACAACAAGTAGAGTATAGAACAGTGAAGAGTGGAAAGTGCAACGTAGTAGAGAGTAGTGGAGAGTAGTGAAGAGTAGTGGACAGTCCTAGATTTAACTCATGTCATAGTACTGGTGCCAAATGCCACACCTAGTCAATCACCTCCCCGGGGTACACGTAGTGTTCGGGCGCTCCTCCCAGGACTAGACCGAGCCCTTAATTGTTTGCCAAGCATTGATTTCTTTGGATCAAAGATCCCACGAATCTAGACTTCCACAATTATGGCCAGAATTCCAAGGTTTGAACTATGTAGCAATAATAATTTCAAGTAGGAAGGCGATTCATTTTAGAATTTCAAGGTAAGCACAATCATCAAGAAGATTGAAAACCAAGTCACAATAAGAGTTAATCGTGTTGCGCTACTGTAGTACCTCAGCTATCCAGCAAGCTAATCAACATATTAATCCTAATTACCAAGTTAATATGTCAAAGATTATCCATTATCATTTGCATTAAGCATAAGCCAAAAGAAGAGTCAAGATGATAAGGTAAAGAATAAGCTCACAGGAATGACGTAGCATGCATTAAATCAGAAATTTAGTTACACAATTAACCACTAATTATGTGAGTTTCTAATTAACCAATGTATGCGTCGAAATGAAGATGGTAAACGACATGTTTTTACACTATGTTTGCAAGTAAGAACCAATGTAAATTGAAATCATAAGGTTTCCAGAATAGGTCACTGGTTCTTCAAAAGTATAGTTTACAATTGGTCTAAGTTCAATGGGTCGATCCCCTAATTGTCCGGATCGATCCTCGGGTCAAAAAAAATGACAAAACTGGTTTTCTGGTGTATGGGTCGACCCCTGGGGTCGACCCCTGTAAAAATGGGGTCTGGCAGCTGAATGGGTCGACCCCTGGGGTCGACCCCCCACAATTTCTGAAGATGGGTCGACCCCAGGGGTCGACCCCCACATTTTCTGAAGATGGGTCGACCCCAGGGGTCGACCCCTTGCAGGGACAGGATGGGTCGACCCCAGGGGTCGACCCTCGGGCCTGCCAGAATACCCAGAAAATGGGTCGACCCCAGGGGTCGACCCCTGCAAGAACAGAAACGGCCTTTGCTCCGGAAAACGCATAAACTCACCCAATTAGGTCCAATTGAGTTGGGATCATAACCACATGATCTAGGTGATTAATATACATACTAGGGTCATAAAACAAGCGATTTGAAACACTAATTCCAACAGAAATCAATTAAATCTTAACCTATTCTATGATGAACACATGAAGACCTTATTCGTGACATGCTGTTACTAAATCTTAAAATTCTCCCAACATACATAACGAAATTTGGGGCTTCTGGTGTCAAAAGAAAGCTAACTTGATGCTAAATCCAACCATGTATTATAAGCTATATGTGGATCAAGATCTATAACTCAAAATCAGCCCGCAATACATGCTTTTACTTGAAGAACACACCAAAAGCTAGGTCTAGACATGCTGTTACTCCGAACAGAAATTCTCTAGACATGTTGAAAGGAATTTAGGGCTTTTATAATCAATGGAAAGAGCACGAAAAACTCTACAAGATGCATGGATCAATTTCATAATTACACCTTGAAATCAGAACTTAATCGAAGAAGGAACAATGTTAACCCTAATCTAACATGCTTCTACTAAACCTCGAAATACTCGCAGGATACTACATGATATTTGGGGCTTTATATATCAAAAGAAAGAGGACTTCATGCTGAACATTTTGATATATGATTTGCTATTTGAGCCCGAGAGAACCTACCTCAATTTGATGAAGAACAAGGAAGAACAAAGGAGGAAGAAAGAAAGAAGGAAGCCGACACCCACGCACTCAACGCGAGATATCTCCCAGATCTGAAAACTTCAGCGACTGCCGCGGTAACCAAACGAAAATAGACTGGAAGGGCTTCATTTTGATAGTTTATACACGTTCTGGGATGGTCTGTGGAGAGAGGAATCGACGCCACAAGAGGCGTGTTAAACAAGGCGCCGAAATCAAGGACCAAGTCAAACTCGACCAGCCGCCTCAATTAGGGTTAGGGTTTCGAGCAATTTTTAGAGGGTTATTGAAGTTAAGATCATGGCCTTTAATTTGACACCAATTTCAGATCAAATGGTTGAGTATTAAGGTCAGATTTTGTGTTTGAAGTCAAGGTTAGGTAAAGGTTGAAAAGTGTGATTTTTCACTTAAATCTTTAAATAGATCTTGCTACGGATTTTTACTGGGTTAATCCAGAAGAGAAATTTGTTACATACACTTGCCAGAAACCAAATTACCATTTTTATAGATTTTTATCAAGTAGAAGAATTTTCGATGGTACTATTCCAAGGAATAAAATATTATTTAATGAAACTCACTTAAACGATAAATAGATCTAATTACAGATTTTTACTGATAAAACTCAAGAAGGCAAAGTTGTTTCATAAATCATTCTCTATCAATTTACTATTTTTCTAGATTTTTGTGAGAAAGTCGAAATTACACTAGCACTATTCACTGAGGAATATAATATTAATTTTCGAAATTCATTTATCTAAATTAAAAATTTACTATTTCAATTAAATTTCAGATTTTAAAAACCGGGGTGTTACACCCTCCCCCACTTAAAGGAATTTGGTCCCCAAATTCACCGACTATTATCAATTATGTGAATGTTCGAACTAAGATGATCTTACTTATCAAAATAATGTTAACTATACAATTGATGACGAAAGGAATTAGCTAACTAAGATGATCTTATTCATTAAAAATAGCATGTTAACTATACAATTAAAAGAATTAGCTATAGCTAGGGGTAAAAGAGAACGATACCATATACTAATACTACGCTTCTTCTTCTTATCACGTCGGGTTTCCTTACGACGGACTCGCCAGCCTTTCGCGGAACCGAAACTTAGCTTACCGGAACCACTCGGTTTCATTTTAAGAATTGGCTTAAAAACTGCAAGATAGTTATATGGTTAACCTTTCATTACCCTTACGCGTAACGCAACACAATCTTGCATATATTTTATTACTTACCCCACGATACTACCCAATCTCACCAGGTCGGGTTTTAAGACTTTAACAAGGTTAGGGGTACTATGCACCTAGACATGACCAAAACTCGGTACCTGGCGGAGATAATTGATCCGAAGACCACTTGCGCAAGTGTGCGATCTTCCCGATAGGCGTAGCCTAACGTTCGGACAACACCTTTTTATATACCGGGTCATTGGGATGCAAGGCAAAACTTAGGAATCCTAGAACTTAGGAAAACCGATACTCTTGGACAAAATCCAAGAGACTCAAGCAAGGAGACAACACTTGGACAAAATCCAAGCGACTCAGGCAAGGAGGCAACACTTGGACAAAATCCAAGCGACTCAGGCAAGGAGGCTCTGATACCAAAATTGTCACGCCCCGAACCGATAGCAGCGGGAAGCGATGCTCGGAACATGGCAAGAGACAAGTCACGATAACAAGAGCGGAAGATAAATAATCACAATAAAATACAAAAGGCCAGACACACATTTTGAGAAAATACGAACTCTTATTAATTTCAAAAGATAAATTTGACACCACTTACAATAAAAGATTCAAAATAAATAACAAAAAGAAATAACTAGACTAGCTAGACTCAAGAAAATGAAAGAGCAGACTCCAACTCTAGGTTCCAGGTTCTACTCGATCACACTGATCCATTTCCCAATGCACGTACCGATACTCGCATAACCTGAAAAGGGTTGGAAGTAGGGGTGAGCAAAAAGCTCAGTAGGAATTATACTCTATCATCAGGCATAGTTTAAGTGATTAGCAAGTAAATTACAGTTTCATATGCCATGCTAATAAGAGAAATAAATGACGATATAAAGAAACAACGATACTAAAACAGATCTTGCAAGGTCAAGAAATATAAAGGAACAGAATGGTAATGCTTAAGAGGAATAACAAAGACAAGAATTTACTGCAGGAGATAACGATAAAGAGTTGGCCATATCGAGACAATTCAAGTCATGTCAAGCACGTATGTAATTTCATTTCCACGTCCAAGTAACATCAAGTAAAGTATAGAACAGTGAAGAGTGGAAAGTGCAACGTAGTAGAGAGTAGTGGAGAGTAGTGAGAGTAGTGGACAGTCCTAGATTTAACTCATGTCATAGTACTGGTGTCAAATGCCACACCTAGTCAATCACCTCCCCGGGGTACACGTAGTGTTCGGGCGCTCCTCCCAGGACTAGACCGAGCCCTTAATTGTTTGCCAGGCATTGATTTCTTTGGATCAAAGATCCCACGAATCTAGACTTCCACAATTTATGGCCAGAATTCTAAGGTTTGAACTATGTAGCAATAACAATTTCAAGTAGGAAGGAGATTCATTTCAGAATTTCAAGGTAAGCACAATCATCAGGAAGATTGAAACCCAAGTCACAAGAAGAGTTAATCGTGATGCGCTACTGTAGTACAGCAGCTATCCAGCAAGCTAATCAACATATTAATCCTAATTACCAAGTTAGTATGTCAAAGATTATCCATTATCATTTGCATTAAGCATAAGCCAAAAGAAGATTCAAGATGATAGTAAAGAACAAGCTCACAGGAATGACATAGCATGCATTAACAGAGATTTAGTTACACCATTAACCACTAATTATGTGGGTTTCTAATTAACCAATGTATGCGTCGAAATGAAGATGGTAAACGGCATGTTTTTACACTATGTTTGCAAGTAGGAACCAATGTAAATTGAAATCATAAGGTTTCCAGAATAGGTCACTGGTTCTTCAAAAGTATAGTTTTCAATTGGTCTAAGTTCAATGGGTCGATCCCCTAATGATCCGGATCGATCCTCGGGTTGAAAAATGACAAAAATCGGGTTTCTGGTACATGGGTCGACCCCTGCAAAACTGGGGTCTGCCTGCTGGATGGGTCGACCCCTGGGGTCGACCCCCACAATTTCTGACAGGATGGGTCGACCCCAGGGGTCGACCCTCGGGCCTGCCAGAATACCCAGAAAACGGGTCGACCCAGGGGTCGACCCCTGCAAGAACAGAAACGGCCTTTGCTCCGGAAAATGCATAAACTCACCCAATTAAGGTCCAATTGAGTTGGGATCATAACCACATGATCTAGGGTGATTAATATACATACTAGGGTCATTAAACAAGCGATTTGAAACACTAATTCCAACAGAAATCAATTAAATATTAACCTATTCTATGAAGAACACATGAAGACCTAATTCTTGACATACTGTTACTAAATCTTAAAATTCTCCCAACATACATAACGAAATTTGGGGCTTTTGGTGTCAAAAGAAAGCTAACTTGATGCTGAATCCAACCATGTATTATAAGCTATATGTGGATCAAGATCTATAACTCAAAATCAGCCCGCAATACATGCTTTTACTTGAAGAACACACCAAAAGCTAGGTCTAGACATATTGTTACTCCGAACAGAAATTCTCTAGACATGATGAATGGAATTTAGGGCTTTTATAAACAATGGAAAGAGCACGAAAAACTCTACAAGATGCATGGATCAATTTCATAATTACACCTTGAAATCAGAACTTAATTGAAGAAGGAACAATGTTAACCTAATCTAACATGCTCTAACATGCTTCTACTAAACCTCGAAATACTCGCAGGATGCTACATGATATTTGGGGCTTTATATATCAAAAGAAAGAGGACTTCATGCTGAACATTTTGATATATGATTTGCTATTTGAGCCCGAGAGAACCTACCTCAATTTGATGAAGAACAAGGAAGAACAAAGGAGGAAGAAAGAAAGAAGGAAGCCGACACCCACGCACTCAACGCGAGATATCTCCCAGATCTGAAAACTTCAGCGACTGCCGCGGTAACCAAACGAAAATAGACTGGAAGGGCTTCATTTTGATAGTTTATACACGTTCTGGGATGGTCCGTGGAGAGAGGAATCGATGCCACAAGAGGCGTGTTAAACAAGGCGCCGAAATCAAGGACCAAGTCAAACTCGACCAGCCGCCTCAATTAGGGTTAGGGTTTCGAGCAATTTTTAGAGGGTTATTGAAGTTAAGATCATGGCCTTTAATTTGACACCAATTTCAGATCAAATGGTTGAGTATTGAGGTCGGATTTTGTGTTTGAAGTCAAGGTTAGGTAAAGGTTGAAAAGTGTGGATTTTTCACTTAAAACATTAAATAGATCTTGCTACGGATTTTCACTGGGTTAATCCCAAAAGACAAATTTGTTACATACACTTCCAGAAACCAAATTACCATTTTTATGGATTTTTATGAAGTAGAAGAATTTTCGATGGTACTATTCCAAGGAATAAAATATTATTTAATGAAACTCACTTAAACGATAAATAGATCTAATTACAGATTTTTACTGATAAAACTCAAGAAGGCAAAGTTGTTTCATAAATCATTCTCTATCAATTTACTATTTTTCTAGATTTTTGTGAGAAAGTCGAAATTACACTAGCACTATTCACTGAGGAATATAATATTAATTTTCGAAATTCATTTATCTAAATTAAAAATTTACTATTTCAATTAAATTTAGATTTTAAAAACCAGGGTGTTACACCCTCCCCCACTTAAAGGAATTTGGTCCCAAAATTCACCGACTATTATCAATTATGTGAATGTTCGAACTAAGATGATCTTACTTATCAAAATAATGTTAACTATACAATTGATGACGAAAGGAATTAGCTAACTAAGATGATCTTATTCATTAAAAATAGCATGTTAACTATACAATTAAAAGAATTAGCTATAGCTAGGGGTAAAAGAGAACGATACCATATACTAATACTACGCTTCTTCTTCTTATCACGTCGGGTTTCCTTACGACGGACTCGCCAGCCTTTCGCGGAACTGAAACTTAGCTTACCGGAACCACTCGGTTTCATTTTAAGAATTGGCTTAAAAACTTGCAAGATAGTTATATGGTTAACCTTTCATTACCCTTACGCGTAACGCAACACAATCTTGTATATATTTTATTACTTACCCCACGATACTACCCAATCTCACCAGGTCGGGTTTTAAGACTTTAACAAGGTTAGGGGTACTATGCACCTAGACATGACCAAAACTCGGTACCTGGCGGAGATAATTGATCCGAAGACCACTTGCGCAAGTGTGCGATCTTCCCGATAGGCTTAGCCTAACGTTCGGACAACACCTTTTTATATACCGGGTCATTGGGATGCAAGGCAAAACTTAGGAAGCCTAGAACTTAGGAAAACCGATACTCTTGGACAAAATCCAAGGGACTCAAGCAAGGAGACAACACTTGGACAAAATCCAAGTGACTCAGGCAAGGAGGCAACACTTGGACAAAATCCAAGCGACTCAGGCAAGGAGGCTCTGATACCAAAATTGTCACGCCCCGAACCGATAGCAGCGGGAAGCGATGCTCGGAACATGGCAAGAGACAAGTCACGATAACAAGAGCGGAAGATAAATAATCACAATAAAATAAAAGAGGCCAGACACACATTTTTAGAAAATACGAACTCTTATTAATTTCAAAAGATAAATTTGACACCACTTACAATAAAAGATTCAAAATAAATAACAAAAAGAAATAACTAGACTAGCTAGACTCAAGAAAATGAAAGGGCAGACTCCAACTCTAGGTTCCAGGTTCTACTCGATCACACTGATCCATTTCCCAATGCACGTACCGATACTCGCATAACCTGAAAAGGGTTGGAAGTAGGGGTGAGCAAAAAGCTCAGTAGGAATTATACTCTATCATCAGGCATAGTTTAAGTGATTAGCAAGTAAATTACAGTTTCATATGCCATGCTAATAAGAGAAATAAATGACGATATAAAGAAACAACGATAATAAAACAGATCTTGCAAGGTCAAGAAATATAAAGGAACAGAATGGTAATGCTTAAGAGGAATAACAAAGACAAGAATTTACTGCAGGAGATAACGATAAAGAGTTGGCCATATCGAGACAATTCAAGTCATGTCAAGCACGTATGTAATTTCATTTCCACGTCCAAGTAACAGCAAGTAAAGTATAGAACAGTGAAGAGTGGAAAGTGCAACGTAGTAGAGAGTAGTGGAGAGTAGTGAGAGTAGTGGACAGTCCTAGATTTAACTCATGTCATAGTACTGGTGCCAAATGTCACACCTAGTCAATCACCTCCCCGGGGTACACGTAGTGTTCGAGCGCTCCTCCCAGGACTAGACCGAGCCCTTAATTGTTTGCCAGCCATTGATTTCTTTGGATCAAAGATCCCACGAATCTAGACTTCTACAATTTATGGCCAGAATTCCAAGGTTTTAACTATGTAGCAATAACAATTTCAAGTAGGAAGGCGATTCATTTCAGAATTTCAAGGTAAGCACAATCATCAAGAAGATTGAAAACCAAGTCACAATAAGAGTTAATCGTGTTGCGCTATTGTAGTACAGCAGCTATCCAGCAAGCTAATCAACATATTAATCCTAATTACCAAGTTAATATGTCAAAGATTATTCATTATCATTTGCATTAATCATTAAGCCAAAAGAAGATTAAAGATGATTAAAGAACAAGCTCACAGGAATGAAATAGCATGCATTAACAGAGATTTAGTTACACCATTAACCACTAGTTATGTGGGTTTCTATTTAACCAATGTATGCGTCGAAATGAAGATGGTAAACGGCATGTTTTTACACTATGTTTGCAAGTAGGAACTAATGTAAATAGAAATCATAAGGTTTCCAGAATAGGTCACTGGTTCTTCAAAAGTATAGTTTTTAATTGGTCTAAGTTCAATGGGTCGATCCCCTAATGATCCGGATCGATCCTCGGGTCAAAAAATGACAAAAATCGGGTTTCTGGTACATGGGTCGACCCCTGGGGTCAACCCCTGTAAAACTCCCCACAATTTCTGAAGATGGGTCGACCCCAGGGGTCGACCCCCACATTTTCTGAAGATGGGTCGACCCCAGGGGTCGACCCCTTGCAGGGACAGGATGGGTCGACCCCAGGGGTCGACCCTCGGGCCTGCCAGAATACCCAGAAAACGAGTCGACCCCAGGGGTCGACCCCTGCAAGAACAGAAACGGCCTTTGCTCCGGAAAATGCATAAACTCACCCAATTAAGGTCCAATTGAGTTGGGATCATAACCACATGATCTAGGGTGATTAATATACATACTAGGGTCATTAAACAAGCGATTTGAAACACTAATTCCAACAGAAATCAATTAAATATTAACCTATTCTATGAAGAACACATGAAGACCTAATTCTTGACATACTGTTACTAAATCTTAAAATTCTCCCAACATACATAACGAAATTTGGGGCTTTTGGTGTCAAAAGAAAGCTAACTTGATGCTGAATCCAACCATGTATTATAAGCTATATGTGGATCAAGATCTATAACTCAAAATCAGCCCGCAATACATGCTTTTACTTGAAGAACACACCAAAAGCTAGGTCTAGACATGCTGTTACTACGAACAGAAATTCTCTAGACATGATGAATGAATTTAGGGCTTTTATAATCAATGGAAAGAGCACGAAAAACTCTACAAGATGCATGGATCAATGTCATAATTACACCTTGAAATCAGAACTTAATCGAAGAAGGAACAATGTTAACTCTAATCTAACATGCTTCTAACATGCTTCTACTAAACGTCGAAATACTCGCAGAATACTTCATGATATTTGGGGATTTATATATCAAAAGAAAGAGGACTTCATGCTGAACATTTTGATATATGATTTGCTATTTGATCCCGAGAGAACCTACCTCAATTTGATGAAGAACAAGGAAGAACAAAGGAGGAAGAAAGAAAGAAGGAAGCCGACACCCACGCACTCAACGCGAGATATCTCCCAGATCTGAAAACTTCAGCGACTGCCGCGGTATCCAAACAAAAATAGACTGGAAGGGCTTAATTTTGATAGTTTATACACGTTCTGGGATGGTCTGTGGAGAGAGGAATCGACGCCACAAGAGGCGTGTTAAACAAGGTGCCGAAATCAAGGACCAAGTCAAACTCGACCAGCCGCCTCAATTAGGGTTAGGGTTTCGAGTAATTTTTAGAGGGTTATTGAAGTTAAGATCATGGCCTTTAATTTGACACCAATTTCAGATCAAATGGTTGAGTATTAAGGTCGGATTTTGTGTTTGAAGTCAAGGTTAGGTAAAGGTTGAAAAGTGTGGATTTTTCACTTAAATCTTTAAATAGATCTTGCTACGGATTTTTACTGAGTTAATCTCAGAAGAGAAATTTGTTACATACATTGCCAGAAACCAAATTACCATTTTTATAGATTTTTATCAAGTAGAAGAATTTTCGATGGTACTATTCCAAGGAATAAAATATTATTTAATGAAACTCACTTAAACGATAAATAGATCTAATTACAGATTTTTACTGATAAAACTCAAGAAGGCAAAGTTGTTTCATAAATCATTCTCTATCAATTAACTATTTTTATAGATTTTTGTGAGAAAGTCGAAATTACACTAGCACTATTCACTGAGGAATATAATATTAATTTCTGAAATTCATTTATCTAAATTAAAAATTTAGTATTTCAATTAAATTTCAGATTTTAAAAACTGGGGTGTTACATTTGCACTATAGGAACATAATATTGAACTTGATAACCTCTCCTTTGGATATTCATTCCAATGGATTTAGAAATCTTGTTTCAAGGCCTCTGTAATTCTCCGCGAGCTTGGGATTCCCACTAGGACGCCGAGTTGGATGTACCATTAAAACCCAATTGTCTAGAAAGCACTACTGATGTTTCAAAATTCTGTACACTAATAGTTCAATACTCGATCGCTAAGTCCAATTAACGGCCCAGTATCTGACCGCCAAGTTCTCTGAGTCCAAACTGATTTCTTTTTGGATTCAGCCCACTCTAGCGGCCCAATATCAGACCGCCATATCAATATAGCGGTCCAGTTATAGACCGCTAAGTTTTCTGAATACTGTTGACCCGAGGTTTGACCCAAGGGTTAATATTCCTATGATCCTAGATTGACTAATGATAGTCTAGGACTTGTAACCTTGTTCAAAGACATCTAAGATAAAGTATGAAATATAAAGAATGTACCGTTATGCTGTCAAATTTTCTCCAAGGCATAACTTAGAACTTAATGCATTTCTTGAACTCATGAATCTATATTTGGTGCATTATTATTATTGAGATTGAGTTTTGAACATTCATTGAACTTATTACATGCGTGGCCAACTTTATTTCTATAAACGTGGAAGTAGCTTGATTTATACTTGAAGATGCGGTTCGAGCACTGATTGTGTTCAAGGGCTCTATGCTAGTCCCCTCTGTTGATTGTCGGAAATATAGTATTATAAACCATGGGGTATGATGCTACTGGCGTCGCATTACACTGGGAGTACTTTCTTTATAAAGAAGTGAAATTATCCACTGCTTGTGAAGTGAAAATATCCACAGAAATTCATGAAGTACTTGTTACTAAGTGAAGAGTACATTCTTGCTTGACTTGCTAGTACATTCTCATTATCTTCTTATTCATGAAAGGCCATAATTACATTCTTGCTTGATCATGCTTGCTCAATCATATCTTAACTTGATCATGTCTTGTTACTTTCATTTATTCATGTGATTTATCGCATTCGCCTGATTTTTCTTTATTCTATAGAGCCAAAAATGCTAATCACTTTAATATTGCCTTCATGTTGATGCGAAGATACCTACTGGGCAAGTGTGCTCATTACCTATTTTCCAATCTTTTTAGGAGATGCAAGTAGTTCGGGTTTGGATTCGAGTTATTCAAGTGATTGGTCCGAGAGCGAATGAAAGTCACATAAGATTGAGAGAAGACTTAGGAAGTCAATAATGTCTAGATCGAGTTCATGTAATTTTCTCTTTATTTGAGTCAAATAGATTTAAGAAAGTTGAATAGTTGATGTACTTGAATATTCTTATTATTAATAAAAGTAAGGTTTGAGTAAATTATTGTTCAATTACTTTATGTGATTGTTATTACGCTCTGATTATTCTTACTTCCAAGAGGCTTACCATGCCGGCTGTTCACGTTTTCCGATATTGTCATCTACTATATTAACGGCTCGGGGCGTGACAAAAGTAAATGCCAAGTGGGGAGCGGACATGATACTCCACGCTCTGGGCGTGGGGAAGACGACCCCGACCAAAACTCGTACTCCCGGTGTACAGTAAATAAATAATTACAGCAGTGAATTTAATTACCCACTCCACGCAGGGAGGTAAAGGGCTACAATGGGACTCGGGAGTAGCAAACTCGGGTTGACGGGTAGCAAGCCGGAAGGGCTTTCGGGCCAGAGATAGGCTGCTAGTCCGACTCGGTTCCGACTCGATACTATTCCAACCCGGTTCAGCCAGGGAATTCAGCAACTGGGACGGCGGATTCCGGTCGAATCCTTGCTGTAGCGACTGGCAGGGACACCGGTGGAAGACTCCTTTTCGATCTTCGAACTCGTCGGCGGCCGAATCTGAGCCGATGTATTTTTCAAGGAATTAATTCCCGGACTGCTTCTGCCAGCTTGAGTCGGATCTGATTTGCGCACCTTCATGAAAATAATTGTTGCGCCAAGATCCGGAGTCGGATTGAGGCGAAATTGGTACCGTTGGAAACTAGACTCGAAGGGCTACAACATATATTAATTTCAAATCCATCCAGTAAACGGATTGGAAATGAAAAACTCTGTGGTTTGTATTTGTTTCTGGCCCGAAATTATAGACTGTTACGACAGAACATGACATGCCTAAAAATGGATTTTGAGCGACACAAAAACGATGGATCGAGACTCTAGAAAAATTATGGGTGGAAGAGGGGGATGTGAAGAACACGTATGATTTTTTTTGGGAATTTTTGGAGATGGCTAATGGTGGGGGAAAAATACAACAACAAGACACTGTCCAGCAGATCAGCAAACTGGCAGATTGTTGGGGGGAAAAACATAATTACTGGAAAAATACTAAACGAAGGCGAAATGACAAGAAATTTGAAATGGGGATGGGGGATGATAGGAAGACCAAACCCTCAAAATTTGAGATTGAACAGATCTCTTGATTGGGAGATAAAAATCTGGCCTCTGCTTGCTGTCCAGAGATGGATAGAGCTAGAACGGCGTGGCGGCGGCGGTGCGATGGCGGCACGAACGGAGGCGGCGGCTGAGCTTCACACCCAGAGATGAGATACCACTTGGAATCCACCAAGTTTTGTAGGGAATCCACACTAGAAACCACAGCAATCCAGGTGCAAAAGGGAGAGGGAGAGAGGGGCGCCCTTGGGCCAAGAATAATTCTTGATTTTCTTCTTCATTGATGCCCACAAAATGGAAAATACATGGATTATATAGAAATGTGCAAAAGATCTAAACTATCCCTAGATCTAGGGTTGGGGAGGGGTAAACAAGGGATATCATTTTCTTCCCCCATGTGGTCAAATGGCCAAAATAAAAAAATATTACAACATGAATAAACAAGTATTAAAGGGGGGCGCCCCTTTGAAAATGGGGTATCAAGTTTGAATTTTTTTCCATCTTGTCCCCCCCTTGGTCCAAGTCCAATCTTGGACTTTGAACTAGTCCCACATAGGTCCTAGATCCCAGGTGGACCAATGGGAAAGAGGGTGGGGGCCCTGCTGGACCTACTGGAATTTTACATAGAAACCCAAAGGCCTTTTTGCAAAGAAACCCAAATATTTCTAATGACTAACCCTTTGGCTTATAATACCTTACAATTGCAAACCAAGTTAGCCAAGGATATAAATACAAACAAAAAGGACACAAATGCAAAATAAAATGTTAGTGCCCGGTGTTGATTCCCATCAATTCTCCACGGGTAGGAAGAACTCGACCTCATCGAGTAAGGGGTGCGACTGCTCGTGTGGCTCCGTGGATGTGTCACCGACCAGGTAGCGCGGAGTACACTCGACTCCAAGTAATCGTCACTTGCTCAGCCCGTATATATTCGATATGCACATGCTGTTGTGGGAATGAGGCTAGTTGTGGACACTCTGAGGTGGGGCCAATCTCAAACGAAGGAGGCGGCTCAATGACTCACTAGGAATCACCGCAGAGTCCTTATATGTGACTAGATACGAGACATAGAATGGTAGAGCCGATCCTAAATTTTGGCAAGTCTACAACGTACGCATTAGACCCAACTTACCTCACACTCGAAAGGGACTGAGATCGCGAGCTAACTTTAGACTGACTCGTATGCAGACTCTCACAGACTGTACGAAAAAAACACTCACACATGACCCTATGCAAATCTAGGCACTCATAATAATACTATGACTGACAACAAAGAGATACAAACACAAAGGATGACTCGGTTAGAATGACGGACACCGTCTACATACACTAAGTGTAATGAAAGACTGACCCACAACTTGATGCCGTGAGTCTCATCCCTCGTCAACCGTCTCCTGTTCAAGAAGACTCGCCCGCGGGTATGGAAGTGCGAGAGGATGAGGGGGCCGGTGACGGGAATGTAATCCGGACGTCTGGTATGGAGCAAGGAAAATGGGAAGTCTGGATATTGTCGCTCGTACGCGCGGCAGAAATCAGACCATACCGTGTCAACATAGGGTGTCGATAGTGGTACGGTAGTCACTAGTGGCTGCGCTACCGTAGGAGAGACAGGTAAGAGTGGGATGGCCGACTGTATTGGGTCGGTGGATGGCATATCCACCGAGGGCAAAGTGGGCAGGACAGACAGCTCTGGGATGATTGGTGAGGTTGGGGTGGCTAACATACCCTGGCCCTCTCTTAGATCACTCTCTATCCCCATAACATCAGCGAGGTACTCCTCAGCCAACTCTTGGTCGGCCTCATAACTCACTAGAACAAGCCCCGGTAAGGCATCCTCTGAATGGTTGTCCTCTAAGGTAGAGGAATGTGAAAGACACGGATCGGAGAAATGGCTAATCCCATTATAGGGGGCCACATGGGTGGGTTTCGGTAGAGGTGGTGGGCGTGAGTCTAGAGGCGGAACGGGCAGCTGGGGGTGGGTGGTTGGTGACACGGAGGTGGTCGGCTGAATGCCGTCGTGGAATCCGAACTCGCCGGGTAGGTGAGGTGGGTGTAAGGTGCAGGTCCTCCTATCCCGGTCAAAGGTCACTCGCGTCTCTTCCAACCAATTTTGGCCCAAAATGATGCATGGACCAGCAAGTGTGTCGACCTTGCACCATGCTCCATTGTCATAAAGAACGGGATCGAACCTCCATTGGAACTTGACGAATGCTAAGCCACCATTGAGAATAATTTCCCCGGTCTTAGAGTGAGACTCAACTATGTCTTGTGAGACACAATTAGATGACACCCTACTGATGAAGTCGATTTCCGTATGCAACCCATTAGGCAGGATGGCAATGGACACTATAGGGCGCTGGAACGACTCGGTTGTGGGCTTAGGGGTGAGGTCAACCGGTGGTGGAATGGTAGGGGCAAGAACTGGCGATCGGGCCATGAAAGCCTTGAATTGAGACACCAGGGATGACCAATCGGACACACGGTCTCGGGGAACGGCCATGGGGCTGGTGGGTAGTGGTCATGCAGACACACGGTGACAAGATCGGCTGACTCTTTATTGGACTAGACACGACCCTAAGACAACAATGCAATATTGGAATGCAGACTCGACTACAAACCTAGACTCAACCAGTATTCGGCACGTGACAGAGGTATGATCCGAAGACCAAACTCACGCAAGTCTGCAACCTTCCCAATAGGCGTAACCTATCGTTTCGGGAACACCTTTTGATATATCGGGTATAGGAATGCAATGCGACACCTTGGACCGACTAACCGACTACCCTAGACTCGACTTAGCTCTGATACCAATTTGATGGGGGACGGGACGCGAACTTGGGACTCTAGCTCGCGGATGCCCCTAAGTGAGGGAAGCGTGCGGACGTGCGTGGTTGAGAAACCGGTAATGAGTCTCGGGTATCGACTTTTCCGTGTGCTCGGATCGAGTCACGGGACCGGTTCCACTCACTCACTCTCGCAGTGGTGATAAAATTATAACGAGCTACGTTCCTATCACTCATGCAGTGGCATATGAAAATATATACGAGTAAAGCAAATGCCAAGTGGGGAGCGGACACGATACCTCCACGCTCCGGGCATGGGGAAGACGACCCCGGCCGAAACTGGTACTCCCGGTGTACAGTAGATAAATAATTACAACAGTAAATTTAATTGCCCACTCCACGCTGGGAGGTAAAGGGCTACAATGGGACCCGGTAGTAGCGAACTCGGGTTGACGGGAAGCAAGCCAGAAGGGCTTTCAAGCCAGAGACGGGCTGTTGGTCCGACTCGGTTTCGACTCGGCACTATTCCAACTCGGTTCAGCAAGGGAACTCAGCAACTGGGACGGCGGCTTCCGGTCGAATCCTTGCTGCGGTGACTGGCTGGGACGCCGGTGGAAGACTCCTCTTCTATCTTCGAACTCGGCGGCGTCCGAATCTGAGCCGGTGTATTTTCTGAAGAATTAATTCTCGGACTGCTTCTGCTGGCTTGACTCGGATCTGATCTGCGCTCCATCACGAAAATAATTGTTGCGCCCAGATCCGGCTTCGGACCGAGGTGAAATTGGTACCGTTGGAAACTAGACTCGAAAGGCTACAACATATATTATTTTCAGGTCCATCAAGTAAATAGATTGGAAATGAAAAACTTTGTGGGTTGTATTTGTTTCTGGCCCGAAATTATAGACTGTCAGGACAGAATAGGACCTGCCTGAAAATGGATTTTGACTGACAAAAAAATGATGGATATAGACTTTGGGAAAATTATGGGTGGAAGAGGGGGATGTGTGGAACACATATGAATTTTTTGGAAATTTTTAGAGAGGGCTAAGGGTGGGGGAAAAATACAACAACAAGACACTGTCCTGCAGATCTGCAAACTGGTAGATTACTGAGTGGGAAAACTTAATTACTGAAAAAATACTAAACGAAGGTGAAATGACACGAAATTTGATCTGGGGATGGGGGATGATAGGAAGAAAAAACCCTCAAAATTTGAGATCGAAAAGATCTCTTGATTGGGAGATAAAAATCGAGCCTCAGCTTGCTGTCCAGAGATGGATAGAATTGGAACGGCGTGACGGGGGCGGTGCGATGGCGGCACGAACGGAGGCGGCGGCTGAGCTTCACACCCAGAGATGAGATCCCACTTGGAATCCACCAAGTTTTATGGGGAATCCACCCTAGAAATCACAGCAATCCAGCTGCAAGAGGGAGAGGGAGAGAGGGGCACCCTTGTGCCAAGAACAATTCTTGATTTTCTTCTTCATTAATTCCCATAAAATGGAAAATACATGGATTATATAGAAATGTGCAAAAGACATAAACTATCCCTAGATCTAGGGTTAGGGAGGGGTAAACAAGGGATAGCATTTTCTTCCCCCATGTGGTCAAATGGCCAAAATAAAAAATATTACAACATGAATAAACAAGTATTAAAGGGGGGCTACCCTTTGAAAATGGGGTTTCAAGTTTGAATTTTTTTCCATCTTGTCCCCCCTTTGGTCCAAGTCCAATCTTGGACTTTGAACTAGCCCCACATGGGCCCTAGATCCTACGTGGACCAATGGGAAAGAGGGTGGGGGACCTGCTGGACCTACTGACATTTTACATAGAAAACCAAAGGCCTTTTTGCAAAGAAACCAAAGATTTCTAATGACTAACTATTTGGCTTATAATGCCTTACAATTGTAAACCCAATTAGCCAAGGATATAAATACAAATAAAAAGGACATAAATGTAAAATAAAATGTTAGTGTTCGGTGTTGATTCCCATCACAATTTCTCGCTGCGGAGGTAAGCCTGATAACTCATCATGGAAAACATCAAAAAATTCACAAACCACATGAATATCATCAATGTCCTACTGTGGTTCCTCAACAACAACTACGGAAGCAAGAAATCCATGGCAACCAGTATTAAGTAGCGTACGTGATCGGATAGCAGAAATAAACAAGCGAGGAGAACGAGATCGAATACCTTGAAAATAGAATGCTGCTCCCTGAGATGGCTGAAATTAAATCTTCTTAGCTTTGCAATCAACCACTGCTCCATAATCTTCTAGCCAATCCATGCCCAGAAGGACATTACAATCTACCAACTGCAAGGCATAGAATCTAGCAGACAACTGCTGTTTCTCAATCATCATGGGAGCCTTATCAAGACAAAAGGAACTAAACATAATTTCTCCTGTATGTAGTTCCACAATCAACTCACAAGATAATTCTGAAGTCGGCTCCTCAATGCAAGCAAACAAAGTTCTCAGAAATAAATGAATGAGAAGCGCCATAATCAAATAAAACACGTGCGGCTTGACCATAAATCATAACATTACCTTCCACTAAATGAGCTGCAACCACCTCCGGATGAGTCATGTGCATAACCCTTCCACGATATTTCTTTCTGCCCGCAGTAGATTGCTGTGATGATGCATGTGCTTGTGAAAACTACTATGGTGCTGGAGGTCGAAACTACTGTGGCTGTAAAAAATGAGCAGGCTGCTTAGGCCTTGATGGACAATCACGAGCCATATGTCCCACCTGATCACACCGGTAACAAACCGCTGGCATCGTACACTGCCTACCCAGATGGCTTTCACCACACCTGGGACATGCTAGAGGCTGATTCCTTGTCGATCCCTACCGATGAGAAGGTGCAGGTTGATGCACACTGCTAGCTGAAGTCTGTGGATCTTGCTGCTTCTTTTGCTTCCTGAACATCCGCCTAAACTTTGATCTCAAAGAAGGTGAATCGCCTGCAGAAGGTGTAGAAGATGGCATTCCTGGCACACTCGGTTGACCACTCGACTACTGCTGCTGCCCACAATGCTGCACTAGCCCCGCTTGGGTCCGCCCTTGAGTTCTTGCCATGTCTAATTCTAATGCCACCGCTGCTTGACAAGCCCTGTCCAAATCTGCCACATTGGTCACAATAAGAGGTTGCCTCAATTCTGGCCTCAAACCTCTCAGAAATTACTAAGTCTTCAGCCCTTCATCTGCCATGATATGTGGAGCATACCGGCCCAATTCCACAAGTTTAGTTCGATACTGTAGGACTGACATATCACCTTGGACCAACTCCATGAACTGATACATCTTGTCCATTCTGAGATAAGCCAGACTGTAAGTACGCTCAAAAGAAGAGACAAACTCTCACCAGCTGATCAATCAAAGAGGACGAGATTGAAAAGTCGTTTCCCATTCTGAAGTCCACCAAGCAAGCGCTACCCCATTCAACTGAAAAGTAGCCAACATTACCTTTTCATCCTCGGTGCACTCCATACAGTGAAAAACTCGCTAAGTAGTATCCTGCCATGCCCTTGTCGCATCAGGATCAGGCTGCCCTTCTGTTGACACTAAAAATATTCCTAATTTTTCCTAACTTCTGCTTCTGCAGGTCTTAAGTTCTGATCGAGTGATCATGTTCCTACAGAGAAGAAAAGAAAAGAAGGAAAAGAATGGCAGGAGCCGAACAAAAGATGAGACAAAAAGAAAAGAAGAAAAGGGAAGATGCTCGGCTCCAACGGACAACCGCTAAAGCAAGTCCCGAGAGCTCGGAAGAATATTCGGGACCATACCTGAAGAAACACGTAGAAGCCTGCACAACGAGTACAAGCCGGATGCTTGGCCAACCCTCACAAAAGAAGAAAATAAGCACAGATGGGCCTAGACAAGTTAAATGGGCCAAAAGATGCTGGAGATAGGATGAAGGAGCCCCTAATCCGGCTCGGTCCAAAGCTCCTAATCCAGCGCACTCCAAAGCTCTTAATCCAGCGTTCATGAGGCAACCCTCGCTAAACCGACGTACCCATATGTGCGCCGGGTGAGGCCACATCGGTTAAGGCTATATAAAGAGGGCTTTCGACCAAGAAGAAAGAGAACAGATGGTGAAAGGGCCAATCATCTGAGAGCAAGGAAGATTGTGGAAAAGAAAGGAGCTTCCCGAGAGCGAGCTTGAGTGCCATGATCTCTCCCGTCCGTCTATCTGGAGAAGCCTGGCGCTGGGGAAGAAGCACCCCACTCTGATACTCTGTTTCCGCAGTGAAAGGGCCAGGTGCGTTCTGGCGACTTCTCCCGGCCACCCCCCGCTGCTTTCTCTTGTTAAATCTCCGTGGATGTATGTGGATGGAGGGGCGATGATATGATCCCATCTCCTTCCTATTTTCCTTAGCTTTCCTCCTCCTCTGTAATCAGGGATTCATGCCCGTTTGTGAAATCGGTGGTCGGCCTCTGAGCGACAACACCATGCCGTACCGTAATCGCATTGTATTGAGCCCTCTTTAGTAATGAAATAGATGATATGGGATGTGGCAATGCTTCTGGATGTCTCCTATCCTCTCTTCGAATCCCTCAGATCGATTTCTCCTATCGTGTGTGTTAGCATCAGATTTTCTCTTTGTTACGCGCCGAACATGCCCGGGGGTATCCCCAAAGGGCTATAGTAATATCCCCCCTCCTCGGGGTTCTCTCCAATATATAGATTGCATTTTTTTTACACACCGTGTGCCCGCCATGTTTCTCTCCGTCGGAGGTATATGTATGCATACGTCTCTCTCTGGCTCTGGGATTGGCTTCTCACTATCTCCCCATCCATAGTCATGGACCAGGGAGAGCAGAGTCGTCCCTATAACCTGTGTACGGGGGTCTTCTGTCAAGTCGTTTGTGACATATGATACCCCCGGCTACTCAATCATTCGCCCCTTTCCATCTCTATAAGTCTACATGCTGGTTCACTAACTTCGTGTACCAACCTGCTAACAAACTGACTCCCCTTTTATATCTAATTATCCAGTATAGCTCTTGAGCAATCGATCTCTGTATCTCTTCTTTCCTGTGTGCGGGTCGCTTTATTCTGTTCCGTTGGCTTGAAGACAATAGTCTCAGGACCGGGGAGGGGGAAACATTCCTCTGAGTCACCACCGGATAATAGGGTCATGTCCTTCAATGGCATGGGCCTTTATGGGCCGTCAGGGGGTGAACATCAACATGGCTTATGGCCCAACATTAAATCCACTGCCCTTAGGGGACTAGTGGTGACCATCGGTTGTGTGCCCCTCGTAGGCTAGCCCTTGGGATTTCCTCCCTCACTGGTCATCCCTTTCGATCACATTTTGACTCATGGAGTGTTGGTGCCCCTCGTAGGCTAGCCCTCGGGGTTTTCCGTTCATCGAAGCCCGTCGGTCACCGTTTGGCATTTTCAGCTTTAAGGAGCGTACCCCAGATGCTGTGGGACTGTCTCCACTTCGCCCCCGCAACCCTCCGGGCATGGGGAGGTGCTGCCCAATTTTTGACTGAACACTTAGTCTGAATCGTGACGGGTTTTTAGCTACAAGTCTATTTTGGACTATGGTTGACTAAGAACCTTGCATAAGTCTGGACTGGCCATGTCTGTAGGACAATGGGGACCTAAATTAACTCTTTAACCCTCCTAATTAACCTCAAATGTTTTAGAAAATCATCCGGCTTCTCATATAGCCCAAATCAACCAAACTTGCCCTAATTCGGCACGCCTTGAAACCGGCGCGCCATTTTTTGGCGTGGTACCCCCCCGCTCCGTGTTAGCCCGACACTCATAAACCATTTTTCCCCTCTTGGCCTTCATTCGGCGCGGCCAAGGCGCGCCGTTTTAATCTTCACAACCACCGCGCCGTTTTAACCTTTTTCCGTAATCTATATATATAAAAGCCAGGGCGCGCCGTTTTAGCCTCAGCAACACCCTGCTTCGTTTTAACCCTTTTACCTATGCTACCCGCGCCGATTTTGAAAAAAAAAATGCGTCTTTCGCGCCATTTTAACTCCCCTATCATTCGCGAGCCAACCCTCGCCTTCCATGGCTCGGGTCAGCCAATGTAATCAACCATAGACCTAGTAAGAAGAAATTCTTTGAGTTGAAATCATCTGTCATCATGCATTTGCTAATCTATGCATTAGATATAGATATGCATTTCTATACGCTACTATTCTGCATGCCTGCATGATCTAACTCTTCGGTATATCAAATGGTGATTAGCGAAAGGTCGGGTTACGCCCGACCGGAGGCTTTGACCATGCATCATGATGGTCCTCGGACCTAGGTTCTCCGCCCTGTACTGGGAGCCAACCTAATAAATAAATACTACCATATTGTGTGCTTGCATGCAATCACATCTTTTACATATTCTACGAGCCCCATGGCCTCTTTATTTTGGCGATTAATCATGGGTTTTCTCTCTTCTGGAGAGATGTAATTAACGTCGTAGTCTTTATGGTACGGCGGGTTTTGGGTCCCGACACGATCACCTATAATCATCTGGTTAGTCAGACGGTGCACATAATAAACTTGTCACTTAGTGACTGGCACGCCCTATGCAAATAAACCTTTAACAAATAAACTAAATAAATCAATCAATAAACCAAAACATTTTTAATAAAATCAGTTCCTACAAGCTGGCATGCCCGATGGGACTCAGCCTCCCTTCATCTCTTCGCCAAAATAGAGGGACCATGGGGCCCCTACCCAACTACCTCAAATGCTAATTATTCATTCGTCTTGTTTCTCCTCTTTGTAGGTTGAAGTGATGGTGAGCGGACTGTCTGGACTTGCTTTCGGTCCCCAAATCATGGCAGACCATGCTGCATACGGCTACCTTGCCGTACCCACTACCTTCAACAACTTTCCCTTGGTCGTTGGCTTCCCCAACTTCCTAGGAGTTGCATTTGCAGGCCTCCTGGATGTGGAGAGTTCTGAACTCGCGGAGCTGAAGAACAACAAAGCTGCGGCCCGCCGAAGTGAGGGCCGAATTAACAAAACTCTACTGAAAAGTCCGGTGATCGTGGGCTGCCACGTCTACCATACAATTTGCCCAGTTGCAGCACATGAGAAGAAGCCCACTGGGGGCAACAAGAAGAGCTCCAGAGGAAGAATTGTTGTTGCTCCCCGAAGCCGACTCACGGCATCTGGGAAGTCCTTGTTGATCGGGGGTGTCCTGATCTACTTCAGTGGCCGCAGCGCCGATGTTCTGCCAGATCGGATTATCCTGACTGTGCCCACTCACAACACCTTCCAAGTGCTAGCAAGCTGGAGGGTGAATTTTAATGACA
Organism: Amorphophallus konjac; assembly: GCA_022559845.1. Lineage (NCBI taxonomy): Eukaryota > Viridiplantae > Streptophyta > Magnoliopsida > Alismatales > Araceae > Amorphophallus > Amorphophallus konjac. The sequence goes on from JAHNEJ010000862.1 coordinate 100,926, forward strand.
ACAAGCAAGGGAGGCCAACCCCGAATTTGCCAAGTTTAAGCAAATCTGGGTTCCCAAGAGGATCCGAGGCCCTGCACCTGCCTCACAAGGCTACAAAAATTCTGCGGATGTTCCCAATAGAGGGGGCAAAGAGACTATGCATGCAGAGGATGTCATGATTGCAACTCCTCCACCCGCCATCAGGGTCTCCGCAAGACAAGCCCACATCTCCAAATTATCAAGGAATTCCATTCAAGTTGCAAAATTGATACGGCTTTCACATATGCCATCTGTCCGAGTCCAAGTGTTGTCTCCTGCCATTTCTCCAGAGTGTAGCCAGGAAGACCTGACAAAGATGGTCCGGGAATATTTCCATAACCTCGGGAACCCCTCCCTGGGTCAACAAAGGTCGCTTCGTGTCATCAGGGCCGAAGAAGAAGAAAAAGACAAAATATCACCCGTGGGGGCAAATGAAGGGGAGAAGCAAGCTCGGACTAGAAGCCTTGTAAAGCCTCCACAAAATGAAAAGATGAAAAGACTTTCAATATATGAAGGGCTGACTTTCCCTAGTCAGGCCCGAAGGGGAATCGAAAAGCACAAAAGAAGAATGCAAGTTCTCACCTGCAATATGACAAGGGTAATGGGCATACCTGACACCCTGCCAAATGAACAAGAAGATGTTGGGTCTCGCGAGGTGTAAACGGATCTAGAAGGGGGGGGGTTGAATAGATCCGATCAAAAGCTTTGGCCTATTTAAAACTCTTAGCTATCGGAAGCATGAACCACTCATATAAAGTGAATGAATCACTTAGACATAATGCACATCGGAATTAAGTAGAGTGGCACAGAGCATGCAATAGCTTGCAACAACCGTACGTGTGTGTGTGCTATGTTGATCACTCAAAGTTCATATGTGTGTGAATGCAGTGGTGATCAACTAAGGTGCATGCGAGTCTAAACAAGGGAAACACTTAGCAATACTTTCACCTTGGCGCCTGTGTGCAAGGGTGTAGCAGGCCGCCCAAGGGATGCAGTCAAAGTGCTAAGCTCAATTAAACCGTAGATAAAACTGAAGGTGCAAATCTGAGTGCTTGAGTGTGTAAATAAGATTACCAAGTATGGAACCACACGAACATGTGAATGGGGGTAGAAGATATAGAGCAATCACATACAATAAATAACCGACAACACAGGGATTTTTAAGGTGGTTCGGTTGCAACCCCGCAACCTACGTCCACCCCTCACCAAAACCCGGTGAGGCTTCCTTGCTGAATCACAGCTTGACCGGGGACACGCCCCAAACCACAGAATAGAGAAAACCCTCTTTCTATCTTCCTACACACAAAGCCGGCAGGGATGGATACACCGCAGATCGGAGAACTTCCGATTACCTTCCTACTAACCACCGGTAGGGACGATCTTCAGTTTCAATAGATTGAATGAAATGAAGAAAGAAACAAGATGAAAATGCTCAAACAAGATATGAAGATAAGCTAGAATGAATTAGATCTTATCTGAGATTGTTGGATATTGAATCTGTTGAGGATTTGATCTTCCTTTGATCCTTTTGAGTTGATGGAGTAGATATAGGATGTAGCTTGATCTTTCCTTTGAATCTCCTTGAGTTGATGAAGAAGAATATTGGATGTAGTTTGATCTTTTCTTGAATCTCCTTGAGTTGATGTAGAGGTGTATGGATGTAGCTTTAATCACCTTTGAGAGCCTTGAATGCTTCTTGCTTGCTTGGAGGTTGCTTGGCTTCAGATCTGAGCTTGAATCACCTTGGAAGGATGAAGAACTCCAGCCCGAAGTACTGTTCACGCAGGTGCTACAGTTCCCTCGAAATGGCCTCCCTTGAGCCCTCTTTGATTCACTTCATCAACTACATCAACTAGGGTTTCTAACCCTCTTATATTGGTTTTATAGACTTTGAATGGTCTATAGACAAGCCCCAGACCAGATCCACAAATCATGGGTGATTAGGTGACTTTTGGATTAAACAAATCCATGTTGAATGGCCCTTTTCTAAGTGGAAAACAAAGTCAACATTGGTTGGCTCGGGGCTGGCGGTCGACCTACAGCTTATGGCGGTCGACCTCTACTGAAAAATACGGTAGACGGATGGTCCCTGAGATTTTCGGTCGACGGCTACGGGCTGGCGGTTGACCTGCAGCTAAAAAAACTGCAGTCGGGTGGTCCCTGGCTGGGGCGATCGACCGCCCCTGTGCTGGCGGTCGACCGCCAGCTGGGCAGACCCCGGTCCAGCCCGGGTCGGTCCGTTAGCCACTTCAGCTCTGTCGCTTGTGTCCATTAACAGCCTGTTTATGTCTGTAACTTCATCCTTGTTGGTCTAGAAAGTACCAACTGAATCTTTGTCTTTTGACTCTCATCTTGTGCAGTGGCCTTGGCTATTTGAATGAAGCTTGTAGTTGTTGTATAGACTTTGCATCAAGGCTTGGACGTGTAGACTTTGTGTGCACGTATGAACTCTGTACAGACTTTGCACCTTGAGCATGCATGAGCCTGTACAGACTTGCTTCATGAATGTACAGACTTGGTAACTTGATGCACGAACACAATAGAACGCAATGTATAGAGTTTGCGTGTGAAGTAGCCGACCAATGTATAGACTTGTGTTGCAGCCATCAACCAACGTACAGACTTTATCTTGTGCAACGTACAGACTTTGTTTTGTTCATGCAGCCAAAGTATAGACTTCATCTCCAGCAACGTACAGACTTCGTCTGCCGCAACGTACAAACTTCGTGTTGTGCAACGTACAGACTTTTAGTTGTGCATGCAGCCAACATACAGACTTCATCTGCAGCAACGTATAGACTTCATCTGCCGCAACGTACAGACTTTGAGTTGTGCATGCAGCCAACGTACAGACTTCGTCCAACGTATAGACTTCGTCCAATGTACAGACTTTGTCCAACGCATAGACTTTGTCTAACGTACATACTTAGTCCAACGTATAGACTTTATCCAATGTACAGACTTTGTCCAACGTATAGACTTTGTTCAACGTATAGACTTTGTCCATCATACAGACTTTATCCAACGTATAGACTTTGTCCAACGTATAGACTTCGTCCAATGTACAGACTCTGAGTTTGTGCTAGCAGCCAACGTACAGACTTGCTGATGTATAGACTTGCTGGCTGTATAGACTTGCTGATGTATAGACTTGCTGGTTGTATAGACTTGCTGGCTGTATAGACTTTCTAATGAAGAATGTACAGACTTGCTGCTGTATAGACTTGCTGATGTGTAGACTTGCTGCTGAAGGATGTATAGACTTGATGTGCCTGCAATAGGATGATGTATAGACTTTGAGTTGTAGGATGTATAGACTTAGTAATGAAGATGCATAGAGAATGTATAGACTTTGCATGGCAAGCTACGCAACCAATGTATAGACTTGTTAACGAAGATGTATAGACTTTGTGTGTAGCAGCATAAGAGATGCACCGACTATATGAATGAACAAATGCAAGGGTATGCACTAATGCATTGCTCATGCACACAACCTATTCGATGAAATGACTAATTGTTTAAACAAATACACAATTACGTCATATGCAAACACAGACTTAGTATTTGCTATCAAAACCATGCACTGCTCATGCACACAACATGTTCGATGAAATGACTGATTGTTTAAACGGATGCACCACAGTGTGACTTATAGTAGTTGCTATCATCAAAACCACTACAATAATCATGGTGCACACGTATTTAACATTCTCCCCCTTTTTGATGATGGCAACACTGTGAGTCATTATGTGGCAGAAATAGCCAAGACAGCAAAGTTTATGACATATGTAACATGTGCAGCTCAAGATCCATGATAGTGAAGCATGTGAATGCAGATATGTATGCATGGATATATGTATTCATGGAGAAGTAAAGTGTATGAATGCTATGCATAAACCCTCATCATAAATGAAGGTTCTCTCCCCCTTGGATTCTCCCATATCCACAATGCACTCCCCCCCTTTGACAACGCTCAAAGGCATCATTAGGCAACATCTCCCCCTTTCTCCCAAGTCCACAGTAAGGACTCACAACAAGACATTCTCCCCCTTTACCAACAGCAAAAAAGAGGGATACGGTACAGTGGTTGACAAAAGTCCTAGAGATCAGAGTGGAATGGTACACTACCAGAAAAAGTGGGATTTCAGACGGACATTATCCGTCTCAAATCCGTCTGAAAATCCGTCGTAAACAATATTTGTAACGGAATTCCGACGGATTTAAGACGGGAATCGACCGTCTGAAATTCTTAGTCACAAATTTGTGACAGTTAATTTGTCTGTCTGAAATTCCGTCTGAAATTAAGACAGAATAAATTTCGGTCACAAATTCCGTCTAAATCTCATACGATAAAATTTCCGTATGTAAGTGTCCGTCTGAAATTATCCGTCAGTATTTCATATGGTTTTTAAGACGGATTTATAATCCGTTGTAAATACCGTCAGTAATCCGTCTGAAAGCTTGTCTGAAATCCGTCGCTATATCTGCCGGATATTACGACGGATTACTTTTTCGTCGTAACTACCGACGACGGTTCCATACGCAAATTCGTCCTAATTCCGTCGGTGTTTGAAACGGAAATCACGACGGATATTAATTTCCGTCTGAAATTACCGTTGCTATTCCAAACGGAAATAGCGACGGAGTGAAAATCCGTCTGAAATCAAAAATATATTTTTTTATAATATTACGTTTATTTATCTAATAAACCTGTTAAAAAAAATTATTGGGAACCTACTGATAACCACAAAAAAAACTCAACATCAACGTACCCAAATAAATAAACACCACCAAAAAAAACTCAACATCAACATAGATGTTCAAATAAATAAACACCACCAATAAAAAAATTCCACCATGTTGATCAAATAAATACAAAAAAAACACATTAACCCTGCTGATCCGTCTGAATAACATAAAACAAATATCATTAAACATCAAGAAATATCTGGTACATCGTCAATATCCTCATCATCCATATCGTCACTGCCCTGCTCATGTCCTCTGTCGCTGCCCGCAGAAGGATCCCCCTACATTAAAAAAATAATAACATTCATTTATAGATAAAAAAATTAGTGCGAAGAAATGAGCATAAATATAAATCAAACATATCAAATTGATAACTGTAGATTTTATAGATCAACTACTAGCTTGAAACAATATTTAGACCCCCAGACCCGACCTGGTAGTTCATTTAAACTAAGTGTATTTTAAAACTGAACTTTGAGCGCCGAGCTCAAACCGGGCATCCGATTTGGATTCCGTCAGTTCTGACAAGTCACTTTCATCTCCCCGGTCGCGTTGGAATGATCGGCACGGCCGTCCGACTTGTATTTCAAGTTTTTACCCCCGGACCTGACCTGATAGTTCATTTAAACTAAGTGTATTTTAAAACTGAACTTTGAGCGCCGAGCTCAAACCGGACATCCGATTTGGATTCCGTCAGTTCTGACAAGTCACTTTCATCTCCCCGGTCGTGTTGGAATGATCGGCACGGCCGTCCGACCGGTATTTCCAATTTTAGACCCCCGGACCCGACCTGGCAGTTCATTTAAACTAAGTGTATTTTAAAACTGCACTTTGAGCGCCGAGCTCAAACCGGACATCCGATTTGGATTCCGCCAGTTCTGACAAGTCACTTTCATCTCCCCGGTCGCGTTGGAATGATCGGCACGGCCGTCCGACCAGTATTTCCAATTTTAGACCCCCGGACCCGACCTGATAGTTCAGTTAAACTAAGTGTATTTTAAAACTGAACTTTGAGCGCCGAGCTCAAACCGGACATCCGATTTGGATTCCGTCAGTTCTGACAAGTCACTTTCATCTCCCCGGTCGTGTTGGAATGATCAGCACGGCCGTCCGACCGGTATTTCTAATTTTAGACCCCCGGACCCGACCTGGTAGTTCATTTAAACTAAATGTATTTTAAAACTGAACTTTGAGCGCCGAGCTCAAACTGGGCATCCGATTTGGATTCCGTCAGCTCTGACAAGTCACTTTCATCTCCCCAGTCGCGTTGGAATGATCGGCACGGCCGTCCGACCGGTATTTCCAATTTTAGACCCCCGGACCCGACCTGATAGTTCATTTAAAATAAGTGTATTTTAAAACTGAACTTTGAGCGCCGAGCTCAAACCGGACATCCGATTTGGATTCCGTCAGTTCTGACAAGTCACTTTCATCTCCCCGGTAGTGTTGGAATGATCGGCATGGCCGTCCGACCGGTATTTCCAATTTTAGACCCCCGGACCCGACCTGGTAGTTCATTTAAACTAAGTGTATTTTAAAACTGAACTTTGAGCGCCGAGCTCAAACCGGGCATCCGATTTGGATTCCGTCAGTTCTGACAAGTCACTTTCATCTCCTCGGTCGCGTTGGAATGATCGGCACGGCCGTCCGACCGGTATTTCCAATTTTAGACCCCCGGACATGACCTGATAGTTCATTTAAACTAAGTGTATTTTAAAACTGAACTTTGAGCGCCGAGCTCAAACCGGACATCCGATTTGGATTCCGTCAGTTTTGACAAGTCACTTTTATCTCCCCGGTCGTGTTTGAACGATCGGCACGGCCGTCCAACCGGTATTTCCAATTTTAGACCCCCGGACCCGACCTAGTAGTTCATTTAAACTAAGTGTATTTTAAAATTGAACTTTGAGCGCCGAGCTCAAACCGGGCATTCGATTTGGATTCCGTCAGTTCTGAAAAGTCACTTTCATCTCCCCGGCCGCGTTGGAATGATCGGCACGGCCGTCCGACTTGTATTTCAAGTTTTTGACCCCCGGACCTGACCTGGCAGTTCATTTAAGCTAAGTGTATTTTAAAACTGAACTTTGAGCGCCGAGCTCAAACCGGACATCCGATTTGGATTCCGTCAGTTCTGACAAGTCACTTTCATCTCCCCGGTCGTGTTGGAATGATCAGCACGGCCGTCCGACCGGTATTTCCAATTTTAGACCCCCGGACCCGACCTGGTAGTTCATTTAAACTAAGTGTATTTTAAAACTGAACTTTGAGCGCCGAGCTCAAACCGGGCATCCGATTTGGATTCCGTCAGTTCTGACAAGTAACTTTCATCTCCCCGGTCGCGTTGGAATGATCGACATGGCCGTCCGACCGGTATTTCCAATTTTAGACCCCCGGACCCGACCTGATAGTTCATTTAAACTAAGTGTATTTTAAAACTGAACTTTGAGCGCCGAGCTCAAACCGGGCATCCGATTTGGATTCCGTCAGTTCTGACAAGTCACTTTCATCTCCCCGGTCGCGTTGGAATGATCGGCACGGTTGTCCGACCGGTATTTCTAATTTTAGACCCCCGGACCCGACCTGATAGTTCATTTAAACTAAGTGTATTTTAAAACTGAACTTTGAGCGCCGAGCTCAAACCGGACATCCGATTTGGATTCCGTCAGTTCTGACAAGTCACTTTCATCTCCCCGGTAGTGTTGGAATGATCGGCACGGCCGTCCGACTTGTATTTCATGTTTTTGACCCCGGGACCTGACCTGATAGTTCATTTAAACTAAGTGTATTTTAAAACTGAACTTTGAGCGCCGAGCTCAAACCGGACATCCGATTTGGATTCCGTCAGTTCTGACAAGTCACTTTCATCTCCCCGGTCGTGTTGGAATGATCGGCATGGCCGTCCGACCGGTATTTCCAATTTTAGACCCCCGGACCCGACCTGGCAGTTCATTTAAACTAAGTGTATTTTAAAACTGAACTTTGAGCGCCGAGCTCAAACCGGACATCCGATTTGGATTCCGTCAGTTCTGACAAGTCACTTTCATCTCCCCGGTCATGTTGGAATGATCGGCACGGCCGTCCGACCGGTATTTCCAATTTTAGACCCCCGGACCCAACCTGGTAGTTCATTTAAACTAAGTGTATTTTAAAACTGAACTTTGAGCGCCGAGCTCAAACCGGACATCCGATTTGGATTCCGTCAGTTCTGACAAGTCACTTTCATCTCCCCGGCCGCGTTGGAATGATCGGCACAGCCGTCCGACTTGTATTTCAAGTTTTTGACCCCCGGACCTGACCTGGCAGTTCATTTAAGCTAAGTGTATTTTAAAACTGAACTTTGAGCGCCGAGCTCAAACCGGACATCCGATTTGGATTCCGTCAGTTCTGACAAGTCACTTTCATCTCCCCGGTCGTGTTGGAATGATCGACACGGCCGTCCGACCGGTATTTCCAATTTTAGACCCCCGGACCCGACCTGGTAGTTCATTTAAACTAAGTGTATTTTAAAACTGAACTTTGAGCGCCGAGCTCAAACCGGTCATCCGATTTAGATTCCGTCAGTTCTGACAAGTCACTTTCATCTCCCCGGCCGCGTTGGAGTGATCGGCACGGCCGTCCGACTTGTATTTCAAGTTTTTGACCCCCGGACCTGACCTGGCAGTTCATTTAAGCTAAGTGTATTTTAAAACTGAACTTTGAGCGCTGAGCTCAAACCGGACATCCGATTTGGATTCCGTCAGTTCTGACAAGTCACTTTCGTCTCCCCGGTCGTGTTGGAATGATCGGCACGGCCGTCCGACCTGTATTTCCAATTTTAGACCCCCGGACCCGACCTGGTAGTTCATTTAAACTAAGTGTATTTTAAAACTGAACTTTGAGCGCCGAGCTCAAACCGGGCATCCGATTTGGATTCCGTCAGTTCTGACAATTCACTTTCATCTCCCCGGTCGCGTTGGAATGATCGGCACGGCCGTCCGACCGGTATTTCCAATTTTAGACCCCCGGACCCGACCTGATAGTTCATTTAAACTAAGTGTATTTTAAAACTGAACTTTGAGCGACGAGCTCAAACCGGACATCCGATTTGGATTTCGTCAGTTCTGACAAGTCACTTTCATCTCCCCGGTCGTGTTGGAATGATCGGCACGGCCGTCCGACCGGTATTTCCAATTTTAGACCCCCGGACCCGACCTGGTAGTTCATTTAAACTAAGTGTATTTTAAAACTGAACTTTGAGCGCCGAGCTCAAACCGGACATCCGATTTGGATTCTGCCAGTTCTGACAAGTCACTTTCATCTCCCCGGTCATGTTGGAATGATCGGCACGGCCGTTCGACTGGTATTTCGAATTTTAGACCCCCGGACCCGACCTGGTAGTTCATTTAAACTAAGTGTATTTTAAAACTGAATTGAGCGCCGAGCTCAAATCGGACATCCGATTTGGATTCCGCCAGCTCTGACAAGTCACTTTCATCTCCCCGGTTGTGTTGGAATGATCGGCACGGCTGTCCGACTTGTAATTCAAGTTTTTGACCCCCGGACCCGACTTGGCAGTTCATTTAAGCTAAGTGTATTTTAAAACTGAACTTTGAGCGCCGAGCTCAAACCGGACATCCGATTTGGATTCCGTCAGTTCTGACAAGTCACTTTCGTCTCCCCGGTCGCGTTGGAATGATCGGCACGGCCGTCCGACTTGTATTTCAAGTTTTTGACCCCCGGACCTGACCTGGCATTTCATTTAAGCTAAGTGTATTTTAAAACTGAACTTTGAGCGCTGAGCTCAAACCGGACATCCGATTTGGATTCCGTCAGTTCTGACAAGTCACTTTCATCTCCCCGGTCGTGTTGGAATGATCGGCACGGCCGTCCGACCTGTATTTCCAATTTTAGACCCCCGGACCTGACCTGGTAGTTCATTTAAACTAAGTGTATTTTAAAACTGAACTTTGAGCGCCGAGCTCAAACCGGGCATCCGATTTGGATTCCGTCAGTTCTGACAATTCACTTTCATCTCCCCGGTCGCGTTGGAATGATTGGCACGGCCGTCCGACTGGTATTTCCAATTTTTGACCCCCGGACCCGACCTGGTAGTTCATTTAAACTAAGTGTATTTTAAAACTGAACTTTGAGCGACGAGCTCAAACCGGACATCCGATTTGGATTTCGTCAGTTCTGACAAGTCACTTTCATCTCCCCGGTCGTGTTGGAATGATCGGCACGGCCGTCCGACCGGTATTTCCAATTTTAGACCCCCGGACCCGACCTGGTAGTTCATTTAAACTAAGTGTATTTTAAAACTGAACTTTGAGCGCCGAGCTCAAACCGGACATCCGATTTGGATTCTGCCAGTTCTGACAAGTCACTTTCATCTCCCCGGTCATGTTGGAATGATCGGCATGGCCGTCGACTGGTATTTCAATTTTAGACCCCCGGACCCGACCTGGTAGTTCATTTAAACTAAGTGTATTTTAAAACTGAATTTGAGCGCCGAGCTCAAATCGGACATCCGATTTGGATTCCGCCAGCTCTGACAAGTCACTTTCATCTCCCCGGTTGTGTTGGAATGATCGGCACGGCTGTCCGACTTGTAATTCAAGTTTTTGACCCCCGGACCCGACTTGGCAGTTCATTTAAGCTAAGTGTATTTTAAAACTGAACTTTGAGCGCCGAGCTCAAACCGGACATCCGATTTGGATTCCGTCAGTTCTGACAAGTCACTTTCATCTCCCCGGTCGCGTTGGAATGATCGGCACGGCCGTCCGACCGGTATTTCCAATTTTAGACCCCCGGACCCGACCTGGTAGTTCATTTAAACTAAGTGTATTTTAAAACTGAACTTTGAGCGCCGAGCTCAAACCGGGCATCCGATTTGGATTCCGTCAGTTCTGACAAGTCACTTTCATCTCCCCGGTCGCGTTGGAATGATCGGCACGGCCGTCCGATCGGTATTTCCAATTTTAGACCCCCGGACCCGACCTGATAGTTCATTTAAACTAAGTGTATTTTAAAACTGAACTTTGAGCGCCGAGCTCAAACCGGACATCCGATTTGGATTCCGTCAGTTCTGACAAGTCACTTTCATCTCCCCGGTAGTGTTGGAATGATCGGCACGGCCGTCCGACCTGTATTTCTAATTTTAGACCCCCGGACCCGACCTGGTAGTTCATTTAAACTAAGTGTATTTTAAAACTGAACTTTGAGCGCCGAGCTCAAACCGGACATCCGATTTGGATTCCGTCAGTTCTGACAAGTCACTTTCATCTCCCCGGTCGCGTTGGAATGATCGGCACGGCCGTCCGACCGGTATTTCCAATTTTAGACCCCCGGACCCGACCTGATAGTTCATTTAAACTAAGTGTATTTTAAAACTGAACTTTGAGCGCCGAGCTCAAACCGGACATCCGATTTGGATTCCGCCAGTTCTGACAAGTCACTTTCATCTCCCCGGCCGCGTTGGAATGATCGGCACAGCTGTCCGACTTGTATTTCAAGTTTTTGACCCCCGGACCTGACCTGGCCGTTCATTTAAGCTAAGTGTATTTTAAAACTGAACTTTGAGCGCCGAGCTCAAACCGGACATCCAATTTACCTCTCCGCCAGTTCTGACAAGTCACTTTCATCTCCCCGGTCGTGATGGAATGATCGGCATGGCCGTCTGACCGGTATTTCCAATTTTAGACCCCCAGACCCGACCTGGTAGTTCATTTAAACTAAGTGTATTTTAAAACTGAACTTTGAGCGCCGAGCTCAAACCGGGCATCCGATTTGGATTCCGTCAGTTCTGACAAGTCACTTTCATCTCCCCGGCCGCGTTGGAATGATCGGCACGGCCGTCCAACTTGTATTTCAAGTTTTTGACCCCCGGACATGACCTGATAGTTCATTTAAACTAAGTGTATTTTAAAACTGAACTTTGAGCGACGAGCTCAAACCGGGCATCCGATTTGGATTCCGTCAGTTCTGACAAGTCACTTTCATCTCCCCGGTCGCGTTGGAATGATCGGCACGGTTGTCCGGCCGGTATTTCTAATTTTAGACCCCCGGACCCGACCTGATAGTTCATTTAAACTAAGTGTATTTTAAAACTGAACTTTGAGCGCCGAGCTCAAACCGGACATCCGATTTGGATTCCGTCAGTTCTGACAAGTCACTTTCATCTCCCCGGTAGTGTTGGAATGATCGGCACGGCCGTCCGACTTGTATTTCAAGTTTTTGACCCCCGGACCCGACCTGATAGTTCATTTAAACTAAGTGTATTTTAAAACTGAACTTTGAGCGCCGAGCTCAAACCGGACATCCGATTTGGATTCCGTCAGTTCTGACAAGTCACTTTCATCTCCCCGGTCGTGTTGGAATGATCGGCACGGCCGTCCGACCGGTATTTCCAATTTTAGACCCCCGGACCCGACCTGGCAGTTCATTTAAACTAAGTGTATTTTAAAACTGAACTTTGAGCGCCGAGCTCAAACCGGACATCCGATTTGGATTCCGTCAGTTCTGACAAGTCACTTTCATCTCCCCGGTCGTGTTGGAATGATCGGCACGGCCGTCCGACCGGTATTTCCAATTTTAGACCCCCGGACCCGACCTGGTAGTTCATTTAAACTAAGTGTATTTTAAAACTGAACTTTGAGCGCCGAGCTCAAACCGGACATCCGATTTGGATTCCGTCAGTTCTGACAAGTCACTTTCATCTCCCCGGTCGCGTTGGAATGATCGGCACGGCCGTCCGACTTGTATTTCAAGTTTTAGACCCCCGGACCCGACCTGGTAGTTCATTTAAACTAAGTGTATTTTAAAACTGAACTTTGAGCGCCGAGCTCAAACCGGACATCCGATTTGGATTCCGTCAGTTCTGACAAGTCACTTTCATCTCCCCGGTCGTGTTGGAATGATCGGCACGGCCGTCCGACCGGTATTTCCAATTTTAGACCCCCGGACCCGACCTGGTAGTTCATTTAAACTAAGTGTATTTTAAAACTGAACTTTGAGCGCCGAGCTCAAACCGGTCATCCGATTTGGATTCCGTCAGTTCTGACAAGTCACTTTCATCTCCCCGGTCGCGTTGGAATGATCGGCACGGCCGTCCGACTGTATTTCTAATTTTAGACCCCCGGACCCGACCTGGTAGTTCATTTAAACTAAGTGTATTTTAAAACTGAACTTTGAGCGCCGAGCTCAAACCGGACATCCGATTTGGATTCCGTCAGTTCTGACAAGTCACTTTCATCTCCCCGGTCGTGTTGGAATGATCGGCACGGCCGTCCGACCGGTATTTCCAATTTTAGACCCCCGGACCCGACCTGGTAGTTCATTTAAACTAAGTGTATTTTAAAACTGAACTTTGAGCGCCGAGCTCAAACCGGGCATCCGATTTGGATTCCGTCAGTTCTGACAAGTCACTTTCATCTCCCCGGTCGTGTTGGAATGATCGGCACGGCCGTCCGACCGGTATTTCCAATTTTAGACCCCCGGACCCGACCTGGTAGTTCATTTAAACTAAGTGTATTTTAAAACTGAACTTTGAGCGCCGAGCTCAAACCGGACATCCGATTTGGATTCCGTCAGTTCTGACAAGTCACTTTCATCTCCCCGGTCGTGTTGGAATGATCGGCACGGCCGTCCGACCGGTATTTCCAATTTTAGACCCCCGGACCCGACCTGGTAGTTCATTTAAACTAAGTGTATTTTAAAACTGAACTTTGAGCGCCGAGCTCAAACCGGACATCCGATTTGGATTCCGTCAGTTCTGACAAGTCACTTTCATCTCCCCGGTCGTGTTGGAATGATCGGCACGGCCGTCCGACCGGTATTTCCAATTTTAGACCCCCGGACCCGACCTGGTAGTTCATTTAAACTAAGTGTATTTTAAAACTGAACTTTGAGCGCCGAGCTCAAACCGGACATCCGATTTGGATTCCGTCAGTTCTGACAAGTCACTTTCATCTCCCCGGTCGTGTTGGAATGATCGGCACGGCCGTCCGACCGGTATTTCCAATTTTAGACCCCCGGACCCGACCTGGTAGTTCATTTAAACTAAGTGTATTTTAAAACTGAACTTTGAGCGCCGAGCTCAAACCGGACATCCGATTTGGATTCCGTCAGTTCTGACAAGTCACTTTCATCTCCCCGGTCGCGTTGGAATGATCGGCACGGCCGTCCGACTGTATTTCCAATTTTAGACCCCCGGACCCGACCTGGTAGTTCATTTAAACTAAGTGTATTTTAAAACTGAACTTTGAGCGCCGAGCTCAAACCGGACATCCGATTTGGATTCCGTCAGTTCTGACAAGTCACTTTCATCTCCCCGGTCGTGTTGGAATGATCGGCACGGCCGTCCGACCGGTATTTCCAATTTTAGACCCCCGGACCCGACCTGGTAGTTCATTTAAACTAAGTGTATTTTAAAACTGAACTTTGAGCGCCGAGCTCAAACCGGACATCCGATTTGGATTCCGTCAGTTCTGACAAGTCACTTTCATCTCCCCGGTCGCGTTGGAATGATCGGCACGGCCGTCCGACCGGTATTTCCAATTTTAGACCCCCGGACCCGACCTGGTAGTTCATTTAAACTAAGTGTATTTTAAAACTGAACTTTGAGCGCCGAGCTCAAACCGGACATCCGATTTGGATTCCGTCAGTTCTGACAAGTCACTTTCATCTCCCCGGTTGTGTTGGAATGATCGGCACGGCCGTCCGACCTGTATTTCAAGTTTTAGACCCCCGGACCCGACCTGGTAGTTCATTTAAACTAAGTGTATTTTAAAACTGAACTTTGAGCGCCGAGCTCAAACCGGACATCCGATTTGGATTCCGTCAGTTCTGACAAGTCACTTTCATCTCCCCGGTCGTGTTGGAATGATCGGCACGGCCGTCCGACCGGTATTTCCAATTTTAGACCCCCGGACCCGACCTGGTAGTTCATTTAAACTAAGTGTATTTTAAAACTGAACTTTGAGCGCCGAGCTCAAACCGGGCATCCGATTTGGATTCCGTCAGTTCTGACAAGTCACTTTCATCTCCCCGGTCGCGTTGGAATGATCGGCACGGCCGTCCGACCGGTATTTCCAATTTTAGACCCCCGGACCCGACCTGATAGTTCATTTAAACTAAGTGTATTTTAAAACTGAACTTTGAGCGCCGAGCTCAAACCGGACATCCGATTTGGATTCCGTCAGTTCTGACAAGTCACTTTCATCTCCCCGGTCGCGTTGGAATGATCGGCACGGCCGTCCGACCGGTATTTCAATTTTAGACCCCCGGACCCGACCTGGTAGTTCATTTAAACTAAGTGTATTTTAAAACTGAACTTTGAGCGCCGAGCTCAAACCGGACATCCGATTTGGATTCCGTCAGTTCTGACAAGTCACTTTCATCTCCCCGGTCGTGTTGGAATGATCGGCACGGCCGTCCGACCGGTATTTCAATTTTAGACCCCCGGACCCGACCTGATAGTTCATTTAAACTAAGTGTATTTTAAAACTGAACTTTGAGCGCCGAGCTCAAACCGGACATCCGATTTGGATTCCGTCAGTTCTGACAAGTCACTTTCATCTCCCCGGTCGTGTTGGAATGATCGGCACGGCCGTCCGACCGGTATTTCCAATTTTAGACCCCCGGACCCGACCTGGTAGTTCATTTAAACTAAGTGTATTTTAAAACTGAACTTTGAGCGCCGAGCTCAAACCGGACATCCGATTTGGATTCCGTCAGTTCTGACAAGTCACTTTCATCTCCCCGGTCGTGTTGGAATGATCGGCACGGCCGTCCGACCGGTATTTCCAATTTTAGACCCCCGGACCCGACCTGGTAGTTCATTTAAACTAAGTGTATTTTAAAACTGAACTTTGAGCGCCGAGCTCAAACCGGACATCCGATTTGGATTCCGTCAGTTCTGACAAGTCACTTTCATCTCCCCGGTCGCGTTGGAATGATCGGCACGGCCGTCCGACCTGTATTTCAATTTTAGACCCCCGGACCCGACCTGGTAGTTCATTTAAACTAAGTGTATTTTAAAACTGAACTTTGAGCGCCGAGCTCAAACCGGACATCCGATTTGGATTCCGTCAGTTCTGACAAGTCACTTTCATCTCCCCGGTCGTGTTGGAATGATCGGCACGGCCGTCCGACCGGTATTTCCAATTTTAGACCCCCGGACCCGACCTGGTAGTTCATTTAAACTAAGTGTATTTTAAAACTGAACTTTGAGCGCCGAGCTCAAACCGGACATCCGATTTGGATTCCGTCAGTTCTGACAAGTCACTTTCATCTCCCCGGTCGTGTTGGAATGATCGGCACGGCCGTCCGACCGGTATTTCAATTTTAGACCCCCGGACCCGACCTGGTAGTTCATTTAAACTAAGTGTATTTTAAAACTGAACTTTGAGCGCCGAGCTCAAACCGGACATCCGATTTGGATTCCGTCAGTTCTGACAAGTCACTTTCATCTCCCCGGTCGTGTTGGAATGATCGGCACGGCCGTCCGACCGGTATTTCCAATTTTAGACCCCCGGACCCGACCTGGTAGTTCATTTAAACTAAGTGTATTTTAAAACTGAACTTTGAGCGCCGAGCTCAAACCGGACATCCGATTTGGATTCCGTCAGTTCTGACAAGTCACTTTCATCTCCCCGGTCGTGTTGGAATGATCGGCACGGCCGTCCGACCGGTATTTCCAATTTTAGACCCCCGGACCCGACCTGGTAGTTCATTTAAACTAAGTGTATTTTAAAACTGAACTTTGAGCGCCGAGCTCAAACCGGACATCCGATTTGGATTCCGTCAGTTCTGACAAGTCACTTTCATCTCCCCGGTCGTGTTGGAATGATCGGCACGGCCGTCCGACCGGTATTTCCAATTTTAGACCCCCGGACCCGACCTGGTAGTTCATTTAAACTAAGTGTATTTTAAAACTGAACTTTGAGCGCCGAGCTCAAACCGGACATCCGATTTGGATTCCGTCAGTTCTGACAAGTCACTTTCATCTCCCCGGTCGTGTTGGAATGATCGGCACGGCCGTCCGACCGGTATTTCCAATTTTAGACCCCCGGACCCGACCTGGTAGTTCATTTAAACTAAGTGTATTTTAAAACTGAACTTTGAGCGCCGAGCTCAAACCGGACATCCGATTTGGATTCCGTCAGTTCTGACAAGTCACTTTCATCTCCCCGGTCGTGTTGGAATGATCGGCACGGCCGTCCGACCGGTATTTCCAATTTTAGACCCCCGGACCCGACCTGGTAGTTCATTTAAACTAAGTGTATTTTAAAACTGAACTTTGAGCGCCGAGCTCAAACCGGACATCCGATTTGGATTCCGTCAGTTCTGACAAGTCACTTTCATCTCCCCGGTCGCGTTGGAATGATCGGCACGGCCGTCCGACCGGTATTTCCAATTTTAGACCCCCGGACCCGACCTGGTAGTTCATTTAAACTAAGTGTATTTTAAAACTGAACTTTGAGCGCCGAGCTCAAACCGGACATCCGATTTGGATTCCGTCAGTTCTGACAAGTCACTTTCATCTCCCCGGTCGTGTTGGAATGATCGGCACGGCCGTCCGACCGGTATTTCCAATTTTAGACCCCCGGACCCGACCTGGTAGTTCATTTAAACTAAGTGTATTTTAAAACTGAACTTTGAGCGCCGAGCTCAAACCGGGCATCCGATTTGGATTCCGTCAGTTCTGACAAGTCACTTTCATCTCCCCGGTCGCGTTGGAATGATCGGCACGGCCGTCCGACCGGTATTTCCAATTTTAGACCCCCGGACCCGACCTGGTAGTTCATTTAAACTAAGTGTATTTTAAAACTGAACTTTGAGCGCCGAGCTCAAACCGGACATCCGATTTGGATTCCGTCAGTTCTGACAAGTCACTTTCATCTCCCCGGTCGTGTTGGAATGATCGGCACGGCCGTCCGACCGGTATTTCCAATTTTAGACCCCCGGACCCGACCTGGTAGTTCATTTAAACTAAGTGTATTTTAAAACTGAACTTTGAGCGCCGAGCTCAAACCGGACATCCGATTTGGATTCCGTCAGTTCTGACAAGTCACTTTCATCTCCCCGGTCGTGTTGGAATGATCGGCACGGCCGTCCGACGGTATTTCAATTTTAGACCCCCGGACCCGACCTGGTAGTTCATTTAAACTAAGTGTATTTTAAAACTGAACTTTGAGCGCCGAGCTCAAACCGGACATCCGATTTGGATTCCGTCAGTTCTGACAAGTCACTTTCATCTCCCCGGTCGTGTTGGAATGATCGGCACGGCCGTCCGACCTGTATTTCCAATTTTAGACCCCCGGACCCGACCTGGTAGTTCATTTAAACTAAGTGTATTTTAAAACTGAACTTTGAGCGCCGAGCTCAAACCGGACATCCGATTTGGATTCCGTCAGTTCTGACAAGTCACTTTCATCTCCCCGGTCGCGTTGGAATGATCGGCACGGCCGTCCGACCGGTATTTCCAATTTTAGACCCCCGGACCCGACCTGGTAGTTCATTTAAACTAAGTGTATTTTAAAACTGAACTTTGAGCGCCGAGCTCAAACCGGACATCCGATTTGGATTCCGTCAGTTCTGACAAGTCACTTTCATCTCCCCGGTCGTGTTGGAATGATCGGCACGGCCGTCCGACCGGTATTTCCAATTTTAGACCCCCGGACCCGACCTGGTAGTTCATTTAAACTAAGTGTATTTTAAAACTGAACTTTGAGCGCCGAGCTCAAACCGGACATCCGATTTGGATTCCGTCAGTTCTGACAAGTCACTTTCATCTCCCCGGTCGTGTTGGAATGATCGGCACGGCCGTCCGACCGGTATTTCCAATTTTAGACCCCCGGACCCGACCTGGTAGTTCATTTAAACTAAGTGTATTTTAAAACTGAACTTTGAGCGCCGAGCTCAAACCGGGCATCCGATTTGGATTCCGTCAGTTCTGACAAGTCACTTTCATCTCCCCGGTCGCGTTGGAATGATCGGCACGGCCGTCCGACCGGTATTTCCAATTTTAGACCCCCGGACCCGACCTGGTAGTTCATTTAAACTAAGTGTATTTTAAAACTGAACTTTGAGCGCCGAGCTCAAACCGGACATCCGATTTGGATTCCGTCAGTTCTGACAAGTCACTTTCATCTCCCCGGTCGCGTTGGAATGATCGGCACGGCCGTCCGACCGGTATTTCAATTTTAGACCCCCGGACCCGACCTGGTAGTTCATTTAAACTAAGTGTATTTTAAAACTGAACTTTGAGCGCCGAGCTCAAACCGGACATCCGATTTGGATTCCGTCAGTTCTGACAAGTCACTTTCATCTCCCCGGTCGTGTTGGAATGATCGGCACGGCCGTCCGACCGGTATTTCCAATTTTAGACCCCCGGACCCGACCTGGTAGTTCATTTAAACTAAGTGTATTTTAAAACTGAACTTTGAGCGCCGAGCTCAAACCGGACATCCGATTTGGATTCCGTCAGTTCTGACAAGTCACTTTCATCTCCCCGGTCGTGTTGGAATGATCGGCACGGCCGTCCGACCGGTATTTCCAATTTTAGACCCCCGGACCCGACCTGGTAGTTCATTTAAACTAAGTGTATTTTAAAACTGAACTTTGAGCGCCGAGCTCAAACCGGACATCCGATTTGGATTCCGTCAGTTCTGACAAGTCACTTTCATCTCCCCGGTCGTGTTGGAATGATCGGCACGGCCGTCCGACCGGTATTTCCAATTTTAGACCCCCGGACCCGACCTGGTAGTTCATTTAAACTAAGTGTATTTTAAAACTGAACTTTGAGCGCCGAGCTCAAACCGGACATCCGATTTGGATTCCGTCAGTTCTGACAAGTCACTTTCATCTCCCCGGTCGTGTTGGAATGATCGGCACGGCCGTCCGACCGGTATTTCAATTTTAGACCCCCGGACCCGACCTGGTAGTTCATTTAAACTAAGTGTATTTTAAAACTGAACTTTGAGCGCCGAGCTCAAACCGGACATCCGATTTGGATTCCGTCAGTTCTGACAAGTCACTTTCATCTCCCCGGTCGTGTTGGAATGATCGGCACGGCCGTCCGACCGGTATTTCCAATTTTAGACCCCCGGACCCGACCTGGTAGTTCATTTAAACTAAGTGTATTTTAAAACTGAACTTTGAGCGCCGAGCTCAAACCGGGCATCCGATTTGGATTCCGTCAGTTCTGACAAGTCACTTTCATCTCCCCGGTCGCGTTGGAATGATCGGCACGGCCGTCCGACCGGTATTTCCAATTTTAGACCCCCGGACCCGACCTGATAGTTCATTTAAACTAAGTGTATTTTAAAACTGAACTTTGAGCGCCGAGCTCAAACCGGCATCCGATTTGGATTCCGTCAGTTCTGACAAGTCACTTTCATCTCCCCGGTCGCGTTGGAATGATCGGCACGGCCGTCCGACCGGTATTTCCAATTTTAGACCCCCGGACCCGACCTGATAGTTCATTTAAACTAAGTGTATTTTAAAACTGAACTTTGAGCGCCGAGCTCAAACCGGACATCCGATTTGGATTCCGTCAGTTCTGACAAGTCACTTTCATCTCCCCGGTCGTGTTGGAATGATCGGCACGGCCGTCCGACCGGTATTTCAATTTTAGACCCCCGGACCCGACCTGATAGTTCATTTAAACTAAGTGTATTTTAAAACTGAACTTTGAGCGCCGAGCTCAAACCGGACATCCGATTTGGATTCCGTCAGTTCTGACAAGTCACTTTCATCTCCCCGGTCGTGTTGGAATGATCGGCACGGCCGTCCGACCGGTATTTCCAATTTTAGACCCCCGGACCCGACCTGGTAGTTCATTTAAACTAAGTGTATTTTAAAACTGAACTTTGAGCGCCGAGCTCAAACCGGACATCCGATTTGGATTCCGTCAGTTCTGACAAGTCACTTTCATCTCCCCGGTCGTGTTGGAATGATCGGCACGGCCGTCCGACCGGTATTTCCAATTTTAGACCCCCGGACCCGACCTGGTAGTTCATTTAAACTAAGTGTATTTTAAAACTGAACTTTGAGCGCCGAGCTCAAACCGGACATCCGATTTGGATTCCGTCAGTTCTGACAAGTCACTTTCATCTCCCCGGTCGTGTTGGAATGATCGGCACGGCCGTCCGACCGGTATTTCCAATTTTAGACCCCCGGACCCGACCTGGTAGTTCATTTAAACTAAGTGTATTTTAAAACTGAACTTTGAGCGCCGAGCTCAAACCGGACATCCGATTTGGATTCCGTCAGTTCTGACAAGTCACTTTCATCTCCCCGGTCGTGTTGGAATGATCGGCACGGCCGTCCGACCGGTATTTCCAATTTTAGACCCCCGGACCCGACCTGGTAGTTCATTTAAACTAAGTGTATTTTAAAACTGAACTTTGAGCGCCGAGCTCAAACCGGACATCCGATTTGGATTCCGTCAGTTCTGACAAGTCACTTTCATCTCCCCGGTCGCGTTGGAATGATCGGCACGGCCGTCCGACCGGTATTTCCAATTTTAGACCCCCGGACCCGACCTGGTAGTTCATTTAAACTAAGTGTATTTTAAAACTGAACTTTGAGCGCCGAGCTCAAACCGGACATCCGATTTGGATTCCGTCAGTTCTGACAAGTCACTTTCATCTCCCCGGTCGTGTTGGAATGATCGGCACGGCCGTCCGACCGGTATTTCCAATTTTAGACCCCCGGACCCGACCTGGTAGTTCATTTAAACTAAGTGTATTTTAAAACTGAACTTTGAGCGCCGAGCTCAAACCGGGCATCCGATTTGGATTCCGTCAGTTCTGACAAGTCACTTTCATCTCCCCGGTCGCGTTGGAATGATCGGCACGGCCGTCCGACCGGTATTTCCAATTTTAGACCCCCGGACCCGACCTGATAGTTCATTTAAACTAAGTGTATTTTAAAACTGAACTTTGAGCGCCGAGCTCAAACCGGACATCCGATTTGGATTCCGTCAGTTCTGACAAGTCACTTTCATCTCCCCGGTCGTGTTGGAATGATCGGCACGGCCGTCCGACCGGTATTTCCAATTTTAGACCCCCGGACCCGACCTGGTAGTTCATTTAAACTAAGTGTATTTTAAAACTGAACTTTGAGCGCCGAGCTCAAACCGGACATCCGATTTGGATTCCGTCAGTTCTGACAAGTCACTTTCATCTCCCCGGTCGCGTTGGAATGATCGGCACGGCCGTCCGACGGTATTTCCAATTTTAGACCCCCGGACCCGACC
Organism: Amorphophallus konjac; assembly: GCA_022559845.1. Lineage (NCBI taxonomy): Eukaryota > Viridiplantae > Streptophyta > Magnoliopsida > Alismatales > Araceae > Amorphophallus > Amorphophallus konjac. The sequence goes on from JAHNEJ010000862.1 coordinate 122,935, forward strand.
TGGTAGTTCATTTAAACTAAGTGTATTTTAAAACTGAACTTTGAGCGCCGAGCTCAAACCGGACATCCGATTTGGATTCCGTCAGTTCTGACAAGTCACTTTCATCTCCCCGGTCGTGTTGGAATGATCGGCACGGCCGTCCGACCGGTATTTCCAATTTTAGACCCCCGGACCCGACCTGGTAGTTCATTTAAACTAAGTGTATTTTAAAACTGAACTTTGAGCGCCGAGCTCAAACCGGCATCCGATTTGGATTCCGTCAGTTCTGACAAGTCACTTTCATCTCCCCGGTCGCGTTGGAATGATCGGCACGGCCGTCCGACCGGTATTTCAATTTTAGACCCCCGGACCCGACCTGATAGTTCATTTAAACTAAGTGTATTTTAAAACTGAACTTTGAGCGCCGAGCTCAAACCGGACATCCGATTTGGATTCCGTCAGTTCTGACAAGTCACTTTCATCTCCCCGGTCGTGTTGGAATGATCGGCACGGCCGTCCGACCGGTATTTCAATTTTAGACCCCCGGACCCGACCTGATAGTTCATTTAAACTAAGTGTATTTTAAAACTGAACTTTGAGCGCCGAGCTCAAACCGGACATCCGATTTGGATTCCGTCAGTTCTGACAAGTCACTTTCATCTCCCCGGTCGTGTTGGAATGATCGGCACGGCCGTCCGACCGGTATTTCCAATTTTAGACCCCCGGACCCGACCTGGTAGTTCATTTAAACTAAGTGTATTTTAAAACTGAACTTTGAGCGCCGAGCTCAAACCGGACATCCGATTTGGATTCCGTCAGTTCTGACAAGTCACTTTCATCTCCCCGGTCGTGTTGGAATGATCGGCACGGCCGTCCGACCGGTATTTCCAATTTTAGACCCCCGGACCCGACCTGGTAGTTCATTTAAACTAAGTGTATTTTAAAACTGAACTTTGAGCGCCGAGCTCAAACCGGACATCCGATTTGGATTCCGTCAGTTCTGACAAGTCACTTTCATCTCCCCGGTCGTGTTGGAATGATCGGCACGGCCGTCCGACCGGTATTTCCAATTTTAGACCCCCGGACCCGACCTGGTAGTTCATTTAAACTAAGTGTATTTTAAAACTGAACTTTGAGCGCCGAGCTCAAACCGGACATCCGATTTGGATTCCGTCAGTTCTGACAAGTCACTTTCATCTCCCCGGTCGCGTTGGAATGATCGGCACGGCCGTCCGACCGGTATTTCAATTTTAGACCCCCGGACCCGACCTGGTAGTTCATTTAAACTAAGTGTATTTTAAAACTGAACTTTGAGCGCCGAGCTCAAACCGGACATCCGATTTGGATTCCGTCAGTTCTGACAAGTCACTTTCATCTCCCCGGTCGTGTTGGAATGATCGGCACGGCCGTCCGACCGGTATTTCCAATTTTAGACCCCCGGACCCGACCTGGTAGTTCATTTAAACTAAGTGTATTTTAAAACTGAACTTTGAGCGCCGAGCTCAAACCGGCATCCGATTTGGATTCCGTCAGTTCTGACAAGTCACTTTCATCTCCCCGGTCGCGTTGGAATGATCGGCACGGCCGTCCGACCGGTATTTCAATTTTAGACCCCCGGACCCGACCTGGTAGTTCATTTAAACTAAGTGTATTTTAAAACTGAACTTTGAGCGCCGAGCTCAAACCGGACATCCGATTTGGATTCCGTCAGTTCTGACAAGTCACTTTCATCTCCCCGGTCGTGTTGGAATGATCGGCACGGCCGTCCGACCGGTATTTCCAATTTTAGACCCCCGGACCCGACCTGGTAGTTCATTTAAACTAAGTGTATTTTAAAACTGAACTTTGAGCGCCGAGCTCAAACCGGACATCCGATTTGGATTCCGTCAGTTCTGACAAGTCACTTTCATCTCCCCGGTCGTGTTGGAATGATCGGCACGGCCGTCCGACCGGTATTTCCAATTTTAGACCCCCGGACCCGACCTGGTAGTTCATTTAAACTAAGTGTATTTTAAAACTGAACTTTGAGCGCCGAGCTCAAACCGGACATCCGATTTGGATTCCGTCAGTTCTGACAAGTCACTTTCATCTCCCCGGTCGTGTTGGAATGATCGGCACGGCCGTCCGACCGGTATTTCCAATTTTAGACCCCCGGACCCGACCTGGTAGTTCATTTAAACTAAGTGTATTTTAAAACTGAACTTTGAGCGCCGAGCTCAAACCGGACATCCGATTTGGATTCCGTCAGTTCTGACAAGTCACTTTCATCTCCCCGGTCGTGTTGGAATGATCGGCACGGCCGTCCGACCGGTATTTCCAATTTTAGACCCCCGGACCCGACCTGGTAGTTCATTTAAACTAAGTGTATTTTAAAACTGAACTTTGAGCGCCGAGCTCAAACCGGACATCCGATTTGGATTCCGTCAGTTCTGACAAGTCACTTTCATCTCCCCGGTCGCGTTGGAATGATCGGCACGGCCGTCCGACCGGTATTTCCAATTTTAGACCCCCGGACCCGACCTGGTAGTTCATTTAAACTAAGTGTATTTTAAAACTGAACTTTGAGCGCCGAGCTCAAACCGGACATCCGATTTGGATTCCGTCAGTTCTGACAAGTCACTTTCATCTCCCCGGTCGTGTTGGAATGATCGGCACGGCCGTCCGACCGGTATTTCCAATTTTAGACCCCCGGACCCGACCTGGTAGTTCATTTAAACTAAGTGTATTTTAAAACTGAACTTTGAGCGCCGAGCTCAAACCGGGCATCCGATTTGGATTCCGTCAGTTCTGACAAGTCACTTTCATCTCCCCGGTCGCGTTGGAATGATCGGCACGGCCGTCCGACCGGTATTTCCAATTTTAGACCCCCGGACCCGACCTGGTAGTTCATTTAAACTAAGTGTATTTTAAAACTGAACTTTGAGCGCCGAGCTCAAACCGGACATCCGATTTGGATTCCGTCAGTTCTGACAAGTCACTTTCATCTCCCCGGTCGCGTTGGAATGATCGGCACGGCCGTCCGACCGGTATTTCAATTTTAGACCCCCGGACCCGACCTGGTAGTTCATTTAAACTAAGTGTATTTTAAAACTGAACTTTGAGCGCCGAGCTCAAACCGGACATCCGATTTGGATTCCGTCAGTTCTGACAAGTCACTTTCATCTCCCCGGTCGCGTTGGAATGATCGGCACGGCCGTCCGACCGGTATTTCCAATTTTAGACCCCCGGACCCGACCTGGTAGTTCATTTAAACTAAGTGTATTTTAAAACTGAACTTTGAGCGCCGAGCTCAAACCGGACATCCGATTTGGATTCCGTCAGTTCTGACAAGTCACTTTCATCTCCCCGGTCGTGTTGGAATGATCGGCACGGCCGTCCGACCGGTATTTCCAATTTTAGACCCCCGGACCCGACCTGGTAGTTCATTTAAACTAAGTGTATTTTAAAACTGAACTTTGAGCGCCGAGCTCAAACCGGACATCCGATTTGGATTCCGTCAGTTCTGACAAGTCACTTTCATCTCCCCGGTCGCGTTGGAATGATCGGCACGGCCGTCCGACCGGTATTTCCAATTTTAGACCCCCGGACCCGACCTGATAGTTCATTTAAACTAAGTGTATTTTAAAACTGAACTTTGAGCGCCGAGCTCAAACCGGACATCCGATTTGGATTCCGTCAGTTCTGACAAGTCACTTTCATCTCCCCGGTCGCGTTGGAATGATCGGCACGGCCGTCCGACCGGTATTTCCAATTTTAGACCCCCGGACCCGACCTGGTAGTTCATTTAAACTAAGTGTATTTTAAAACTGAACTTTGAGCGCCGAGCTCAAACCGGACATCCGATTTGGATTCCGTCAGTTCTGACAAGTCACTTTCATCTCCCCGGTCGTGTTGGAATGATCGGCACGGCCGTCCGACCGGTATTTCCAATTTTAGACCCCCGGACCCGACCTGGTAGTTCATTTAAACTAAGTGTATTTTAAAACTGAACTTTGAGCGCCGAGCTCAAACCGGGCATCCGATTTGGATTCCGTCAGTTCTGACAAGTCACTTTCATCTCCCCGGTCGTGTTGGAATGATCGGCACGGCCGTCCGACCGGTATTTCCAATTTTAGACCCCCGGACCCGACCTGATAGTTCATTTAAACTAAGTGTATTTTAAAACTGAACTTTGAGCGCCGAGCTCAAACCGGACATCCGATTTGGATTCCGTCAGTTCTGACAAGTCACTTTCATCTCCCCGGTCGTGTTGGAATGATCGGCACGGCCGTCCGACGGTATTTCCAATTTTAGACCCCCGGACCCGACCTGGTAGTTCATTTAAACTAAGTGTATTTTAAAACTGAACTTTGAGCGCCGAGCTCAAACCGGACATCCGATTTGGATTCCGTCAGTTCTGACAAGTCACTTTCATCTCCCCGGTCGTGTTGGAATGATCGGCACGGCCGTCCGACCGGTATTTCCAATTTTAGACCCCCGGACCCGACCTGGTAGTTCATTTAAACTAAGTGTATTTTAAAACTGAACTTTGAGCGCCGAGCTCAAACCGGACATCCGATTTGGATTCCGTCAGTTCTGACAAGTCACTTTCATCTCCCCGGTCGTGTTGGAATGATCGGCACGGCCGTCCGACCGGTATTTCCAATTTTAGACCCCCGGACCCGACCTGGTAGTTCATTTAAACTAAGTGTATTTTAAAACTGAACTTTGAGCGCCGAGCTCAAACCGGACATCCGATTTGGATTCCGTCAGTTCTGACAAGTCACTTTCATCTCCCCGGTCGTGTTGGAATGATCGGCACGGCCGTCCGACCGGTATTTCCAATTTTAGACCCCCGGACCCGACCTGGTAGTTCATTTAAACTAAGTGTATTTTAAAACTGAACTTTGAGCGCCGAGCTCAAACCGGACATCCGATTTGGATTCCGTCAGTTCTGACAAGTCACTTTCATCTCCCCGGTCGCGTTGGAATGATCGGCACGGCCGTCCGACCGGTATTTCCAATTTTAGACCCCCGGACCCGACCTGGTAGTTCATTTAAACTAAGTGTATTTTAAAACTGAACTTTGAGCGCCGAGCTCAAACCGGACATCCGATTTGGATTCCGTCAGTTCTGACAAGTCACTTTCATCTCCCCGGTCGTGTTGGAATGATCGGCACGGCCGTCCGACCGGTATTTCCAATTTTAGACCCCCGGACCCGACCTGGTAGTTCATTTAAACTAAGTGTATTTTAAAACTGAACTTTGAGCGCCGAGCTCAAACCGGACATCCGATTTGGATTCCGTCAGTTCTGACAAGTCACTTTCATCTCCCCGGTCGCGTTGGAATGATCGGCACGGCCGTCCGACCGGTATTTCAATTTTAGACCCCCGGACCCGACCTGGTAGTTCATTTAAACTAAGTGTATTTTAAAACTGAACTTTGAGCGCCGAGCTCAAACCGGACATCCGATTTGGATTCCGTCAGTTCTGACAAGTCACTTTCATCTCCCCGGTCGTGTTGGAATGATCGGCACGGCCGTCCGACCGGTATTTCCAATTTTAGACCCCCGGACCCGACCTGGTAGTTCATTTAAACTAAGTGTATTTTAAAACTGAACTTTGAGCGCCGAGCTCAAACCGGACATCCGATTTGGATTCCGTCAGTTCTGACAAGTCACTTTCATCTCCCCGGTCGTGTTGGAATGATCGGCACGGCCGTCCGACCGGTATTTCCAATTTTAGACCCCCGGACCCGACCTGGTAGTTCATTTAAACTAAGTGTATTTTAAAACTGAACTTTGAGCGCCGAGCTCAAACCGGACATCCGATTTGGATTCCGTCAGTTCTGACAAGTCACTTTCATCTCCCCGGTCGTGTTGGAATGATCGGCACGGCCGTCCGACCGGTATTTCCAATTTTAGACCCCCGGACCCGACCTGGTAGTTCATTTAAACTAAGTGTATTTTAAAACTGAACTTTGAGCGCCGAGCTCAAACCGGACATCCGATTTGGATTCCGTCAGTTCTGACAAGTCACTTTCATCTCCCCGGTCGTGTTGGAATGATCGGCACGGCCGTCCGACTGGTATTTCCAATTTTAGACCCCCGGACCCGACCTGGTAGTTCATTTAAACTAAGTGTATTTTAAAACTGAACTTTGAGCGCCGAGCTCAAACCGGACATCCGATTTGGATTCCGTCAGTTCTGACAAGTCACTTTCATCTCCCCGGTCGTGTTGGAATGATCGGCACGGCCGTCCGACCGGTATTTCCAATTTTAGACCCCCGGACCCGACCTGGTAGTTCATTTAAACTAAGTGTATTTTAAAACTGAACTTTGAGCGCCGAGCTCAAACCGGGCATCCGATTTGGATTCCGTCAGTTCTGACAAGTCACTTTCATCTCCCCGGTCGCGTTGGAATGATCGGCACGGCCGTCCGACCGGTATTTCCAATTTTAGACCCCCGGACCCGACCTGATAGTTCATTTAAACTAAGTGTATTTTAAAACTGAACTTTGAGCGCCGAGCTCAAACCGGACATCCGATTTGGATTCCGTCAGTTCTGACAAGTCACTTTCATCTCCCCGGTCGTGTTGGAATGATCGGCACGGCCGTCCGACCGGTATTTCCAATTTTAGACCCCCGGACCCGACCTGGTAGTTCATTTAAACTAAGTGTATTTTAAAACTGAACTTTGAGCGCCGAGCTCAAACCGGACATCCGATTTGGATTCCGTCAGTTCTGACAAGTCACTTTCATCTCCCCGGTCGTGTTGGAATGATCGGCACGGCCGTCCGACCGGTATTTCCAATTTTAGACCCCCGGACCCGACCTGGTAGTTCATTTAAACTAAGTGTATTTTAAAACTGAACTTTGAGCGCCGAGCTCAAACCGGACATCCGATTTGGATTCCGTCAGTTCTGACAAGTCACTTTCATCTCCCCGGTCGCGTTGGAATGATCGGCACGGCCGTCCGACTGGTATTTCCAATTTTAGACCCCCGGACCCGACCTGGTAGTTCATTTAAACTAAGTGTATTTTAAAACTGAACTTTGAGCGCCGAGCTCAAACCGGACATCCGATTTGGATTCCGTCAGTTCTGACAAGTCACTTTCATCTCCCCGGTCGTGTTGGAATGATCGGCACGGCCGTCCGACCGGTATTTCAATTTTAGACCCCCGGACCCGACCTGATAGTTCATTTAAACTAAGTGTATTTTAAAACTGAACTTTGAGCGCCGAGCTCAAACCGGACATCCGATTTGGATTCCGTCAGTTCTGACAAGTCACTTTCATCTCCCCGGTCGTGTTGGAATGATCGGCACGGCCGTCCGACCGGTATTTCCAATTTTAGACCCCCGGACCCGACCTGGTAGTTCATTTAAACTAAGTGTATTTTAAAACTGAACTTTGAGCGCCGAGCTCAAACCGGACATCCGATTTGGATTCCGTCAGTTCTGACAAGTCACTTTCATCTCCCCGGTCGTGTTGGAATGATCGGCACGGCCGTCCGACGGTATTTCAATTTTAGACCCCCGGACCCGACCTGGTAGTTCATTTAAACTAAGTGTATTTTAAAACTGAACTTTGAGCGCCGAGCTCAAACCGGACATCCGATTTGGATTCCGTCAGTTCTGACAAGTCACTTTCATCTCCCCGGTCGTGTTGGAATGATCGGCACGGCCGTCCGACCGGTATTTCCAATTTTAGACCCCCGGACCCGACCTGGTAGTTCATTTAAACTAAGTGTATTTTAAAACTGAACTTTGAGCGCCGAGCTCAAACCGGACATCCGATTTGGATTCCGTCAGTTCTGACAAGTCACTTTCATCTCCCCGGTCGCGTTGGAATGATCGGCACGGCCGTCCGACCGGTATTTCCAATTTTAGACCCCCGGACCCGACCTGGTAGTTCATTTAAACTAAGTGTATTTTAAAACTGAACTTTGAGCGCCGAGCTCAAACCGGACATCCGATTTGGATTCCGTCAGTTCTGACAAGTCACTTTCATCTCCCCGGTCGTGTTGGAATGATCGGCACGGCCGTCCGACCGGTATTTCCAATTTTAGACCCCCGGACCCGACCTGGTAGTTCATTTAAACTAAGTGTATTTTAAAACTGAACTTTGAGCGCCGAGCTCAAACCGGACATCCGATTTGGATTCCGTCAGTTCTGACAAGTCACTTTCATCTCCCCGGTCGCGTTGGAATGATCGGCACGGCCGTCCGACTGTATTTCAATTTTAGACCCCCGGACCCGACCTGGTAGTTCATTTAAACTAAGTGTATTTTAAAACTGAACTTTGAGCGCCGAGCTCAAACCGGACATCCGATTTGGATTCCGTCAGTTCTGACAAGTCACTTTCATCTCCCCGGTCGTGTTGGAATGATCGGCACGGCCGTCCGACCGGTATTTCCAATTTTAGACCCCCGGACCCGACCTGGTAGTTCATTTAAACTAAGTGTATTTTAAAACTGAACTTTGAGCGCCGAGCTCAAACCGGACATCCGATTTGGATTCCGTCAGTTCTGACAAGTCACTTTCATCTCCCCGGTCGCGTTGGAATGATCGGCACGGCCGTCCGACCGGTATTTCCAATTTTAGACCCCCGGACCCGACCTGATAGTTCATTTAAACTAAGTGTATTTTAAAACTGAACTTTGAGCGCCGAGCTCAAACCGGACATCCGATTTGGATTCCGTCAGTTCTGACAAGTCACTTTCATCTCCCCGGTCGTGTTGGAATGATCGGCACGGCCGTCCGACCGGTATTTCCAATTTTAGACCCCCGGACCCGACCTGGTAGTTCATTTAAACTAAGTGTATTTTAAAACTGAACTTTGAGCGCCGAGCTCAAACCGGGCATCCGATTTGGATTCCGTCAGTTCTGACAAGTCACTTTCATCTCCCCGGTCGCGTTGGAATGATCGGCACGGCCGTCCGACCGGTATTTCCAATTTTAGACCCCCGGACCCGACCTGGTAGTTCATTTAAACTAAGTGTATTTTAAAACTGAACTTTGAGCGCCGAGCTCAAACCGGGCATCCGATTTGGATTCCGTCAGTTCTGACAAGTCACTTTCATCTCCCCGGTCGTGTTGGAATGATCGGCACGGCCGTCCGACCGGTATTTCCAATTTTAGACCCCCGGACCCGACCTGGTAGTTCATTTAAACTAAGTGTATTTTAAAACTGAACTTTGAGCGCCGAGCTCAAACCGGACATCCGATTTGGATTCCGTCAGTTCTGACAAGTCACTTTCATCTCCCCGGTCGTGTTGGAATGATCGGCACGGCCGTCCGACCGGTATTTCCAATTTTAGACCCCCGGACCCGACCTGGTAGTTCATTTAAACTAAGTGTATTTTAAAACTGAACTTTGAGCGCCGAGCTCAAACCGGACATCCGATTTGGATTCCGTCAGTTCTGACAAGTCACTTTCATCTCCCCGGTCGCGTTGGAATGATCGGCACGGCCGTCCGACCGGTATTTCCAATTTTAGACCCCCGGACCCGACCTGGTAGTTCATTTAAACTAAGTGTATTTTAAAACTGAACTTTGAGCGCCGAGCTCAAACCGGGCATCCGATTTGGATTCGTCAGTTCTGACAAGTCACTTTCATCTCCCCGGTCGCGTTGGAATGATCGGCACGGCCGTCCGACGGTATTTCAATTTTAGACCCCCGGACCCGACCTGATAGTTCATTTAAACTAAGTGTATTTAAAACTGAACTTTGAGCGCCGAGCTCAAACCGGACATCCGATTTGGATTCCGTCGTTCTGACAAGTCACTTCATCTCCCCGGTTGTGTTGGGAATGATCGGCACGGCTGTCGACCTGTATTTCAAGTTTTTGACCCCCGGACCCGACTTGGCAGTTCATTTAAGCTAGTGTATTTAAAACTGAACTTGAGCGCCGAGCTCAAACCGGACATCCGATTTGGATTCCGTAAGTCTGACAAGTCACTTTCGTCTCCCCGGTCTGCGTGGAATGATCGCAACGGCCGTCCGACCGGTATTTCCAATTTTAGACCCCCGGACCCGACCTGACTAGTTTCATTTAAACTAAGTGTATTTTAAAACAGAACTTTGAGCGCCGAGCTCAAACG